>JAQFVV010000063.1:4822793-4919792 GCA_028023455.1 Epiperipatus broadwayi | reverse complement strand
GCCCATATATATATATTATAACGATCGAAATGAAAGTGAAGATCGAATCTATCTGCAAAAACAATATCTGCAACTACCAGGGCGCCATCTAGGCATTTGAGCCTAGAAAAATGTATAAAGTAGGCAGATACACGCTGTTAAGATTCCACTTTATTTAAATATTCCGATCATTAGCCCAAGTCACTAGTTCAGTGGAGTAGCAGAGATAATAAAATATAAATTTTATATCTTAAATATAAAAGAATAAAAGCCACTGCCAGAAATTAACACATCAAAATATTTATTTATGCACATATAAAATAACATTTAAATTTTGAGGAATAAGTTTAACATTTTAGATTTTTATATTAACTTTTAATTTTACATTTAACTAAGTTTCAATGAGTTTAATATTTTATTTAGATGGTCAAGTATGAATAGACTACATAGATTTGCATTTGAAAATAAAACATTCTATCCCTATTTAACCTTAGGCTAAATCTCGCAGTCAAACCAGCATCAATCCATCTGATACATTTATGTATTCAATGTAGCATGAAAATACAACAGCACAAATATACTATACTGTCAGGAATGGACATCTGAACAGGATAGTCAGAGAAAACATTGATTCTTGTCCAATACAGGAATATGACGTCTGTATAGCAAGAAGAACAATAAAATAAAAACTCCATAGGAAGGGACCGCGATCCTCTTTGCCGACTTACAATCCCATCCATAGGCAAAAGGTTGGTGCGGTGTATTCAGCGATTCTGCATGTAGCGAAACTTATACTACATCTACTAATTACACAAATATATCCAATCCATTGACCCAATTCAACAACGACACAAATAACCTAAGATTACCCTCCCCTAATATAACTTTACAAATCTATATAGCCATTCACGCCCGACTTAAATTTAACATTTAAATACGTTCGCACAAATGCATTTTATAAAATTTGTTTTAAAATGTTGAGTACAGATCAGCTGCACAGATTCCACGGTCAAACACATTCCAAATTAAACACAACCGATCAAAATACAAAGTCCTCGATAAACATCACTTGCATAGGGAATATACAAATCCCATTAGCATTCATCGTAAGATGCTTGCAGTGATATCGTTGACAAATATTCTAATCGAATGTGAAAACCACCACATTATCAACCGCTAACGAATCTATGCAACGTCTATACCCAACCTTAAATTCCCTCATTTAAAATTTAAACAATAACCAATTTATACAATAAGAAAAAAAAAATGGAAATGATTTTTATCAATCGGAAAACATATAAAATTAAACATTATTAATTTGATTTTAAACTTAAAAAAAGTCAGATAGAAGTTCATAAGCTTGAACGAAAGTTCTTAATTATTTTTCAATTTAGAGTTCATGTCAATTTAGCTTACGGTAGAAGAGTCCAGGTTCCTGTTTTTAATTCCCGTGATGTCTCCATTGGAAGATAATGTTCTGGAGGTAGCATTAGCTGGTTCCATTCTTGTATCACAGTCTTTTCATTTTATATATTTTTTTTAAAACAAACAAAAAAAAAATGAGAGAGAACGGTAAGTGCGTCCTACCGTTCTCATCAAATCAAGTCCGAAAAAACTCTCTGGAACTCAATATTTCTCTTTTTATAGTAAATCTCCAGATTGAATGAACAAAGACGTCACTAATCCAAATTTTCGATCGGGTCCGGGCTGAGGCTTGGTGCTTCCATTGGTCAAGCTAATTTCTTTTTATTCTCTTATCTATCTTTCATCAGATCATTTTAATTATACAAGAGCCCGAAGCTAGCTTGCTTTTCAAACAATTTATAAACAATCATTTCCATTTACAGATTACATTAATTAATACCTGTTTTTATTTTTAAATCTTGTACTTTTTTATAAAAAAAAGTACGTTCAAATACTTATTTGTTTTTTTTTAAAAAAAAATATTTTTAAAGTTTGGCCTCTGTGCGAATGTATATACGTTTAACAATATTTTAATTTTAGCGTTTAGTTTTTTACTTTTATTTGCGAACTTTTAAGTTTTTATTTTAAATAAATGTAATGACATATTTATATATCGTTACAATATATATATATATATATATATAGTGTGTGTGTGTCCCAATCATAAGATGATGGATGTAAGACAAAATACAAGGCATTCTCTATGTTAAATTTTATCTATTTTGCATAATAGTCTGTTTGTGACTCAGTAAACCACTGGAAATGATTTTAGAACTGTATAAAGAAATCCTTGAAATTTTCTACCAGAATTTTTTGCAAAAACTTTATTGCAAGTTTGTGGAAGTTCTGCATTGAACCCTGATATTCTTCTTCATAGACAACTTTATTTTTGGATACAGCCCAAAAGCAATGGGAGCTAAATTAGAAAATGTGATAACGCTCAGCACAATAATGTTTTTTGGAAAAAAAAATCATGCAATCTTTACATTTTGA
Organism: Epiperipatus broadwayi; assembly: GCA_028023455.1. NCBI lineage: Eukaryota > Metazoa > Onychophora > Udeonychophora > Euonychophora > Peripatidae > Epiperipatus > Epiperipatus broadwayi. Next base: position 4,917,356 of record JAQFVV010000063.1, on the reverse strand, counting down.
GCCAATGCAGTGTTGTTTAACAGCGACTAAAAGCCATTTTCATAATATTTAAATTACTTGCACATAATTTTCCCACAAACAATTCAAAACACCAAAATAGTTGTTAGTGTTGTTTCTTTGGTCTTTAAAAATATATTTCTGGTGAATAATGTTTTTAAAATCAAAAAAAAATAGTAAGCAATGTTTTGGTTAAGCTCCTTTAAATTTAATTTTTTTCCATTTTTCTTCTTCTAGTGATTTTCATTTCACACTCTGTTTCTTGGTTGATGGTTCATTCTGAAAGTTTTATATCCCATTACTTATAATTTTTAAGAAGAATTTGAGATTCCATATATGAATTTCCTGCATTCCTTTGCAACATTCCACTTTGATGTCTTTTTGGTAGATTACCAACAAATAAATAACAAAGTAAGTGCAAGTCTTTTGTTTTCTTTTAAATATTCCACTAAAATATGGTGGAGAATAGGTTTAAAAATGCCAATAAATATTTCAATGAGTCTAATAGATATACAATGATCTGGTTTATGATTTTTTTTCTTGTGTCAAAGCATCAGCCAGGAAGTGAACCCGTGAACCCAGAACAACTGCTTGTAAGGCTGCTGTGCTGACCACTCAACCACCAAAACTTGACTGTTTATGATTTTTCAGCAACTTTTTTGTATAATTTCTTCATTTCAAATTATTTTAAAATGCCAGGCTATAAACCATTTTCATTGTTCTTTCTGCCATTATAAACCCTTGAAAATCACTTAAAAACATTCTTGTAACTCAGGCTGCACTTCCAATCATAGTCTGAATCATTTCAAACATTTTGGTAACTGTTTTCTTCAATTTAAAACAGTATTTAATGTTAATGCATTGTTCTGTTATGTTTTCTATGAAAATATAAAACACGCTTTCACGGTTCTTGTTATAAATCAAGATTAAGACTTGCTAATATTTTAACATTTTTGTGGAAAATAACTAATATAACCCTTTATGTAACACATAAATTTAATTAGAGTTGGAATTTCAGGCAGTTTTGAGAGAGAATCTGTTACCTTATTAAAACTTATAAATATAAAGATGTATCACATGACAAACCAAGGTTCTGCTAAAATACATATACATTTTGAGAAATTAACCTGGAAGAATTTTACACTGTATCAAGATGCATCACAAATCTCAATGGTTTTTTGACTACAAGTATATATAAATATATAATTCATGGGTGCATTGTAAAAATATACACAATGAAACAGAATTCAAATATGTAAATATGTCACTCATTTCAAATTTCATTATATCATCATTATCTATCAGTATAACAACTACAAAACATTTTCTTGTATATAATGATAAATATATTTAAATTAATAATTAATTAAACATGACATTAATATGCAATATATTAACATTGTTTCAATTATGTGCTCTATCAAAAGTTATAGAAATTTATGGTATTACATATGGCAATGTTTGATGTAGATTTGTTTAACCTCTTGAAAAATATACATTCCTGTCAAGCAAAACTGTCATTAGCTGTTTATTGAATCTCATTAAATTTTCACATTTAACATTCATTCAAACTTTAATAACAATTTGAACATTGCAAGTCTGCTTAACCTGAAATTAAATCATTATGCTGATTTAATTTCAATTGATTTCATGAATAGCTGATAAATCAATGCAAATAACAGAAACATTAGCTCTGCAAAATGTTGGTTAATTTGTTTATTAAATACTGCCATGTAAAATTATGTAAATTGCTAAAACTTTGATAGAGAACATAAATAAAACAGTGTTAATACATGACACATTTATAGATCATTTAGTTAAATAATATTTACTATTGAATATTTATTTCAAGGCAAGATTATTAAAAAAAATGAGTTTGATTATAAACTCTGTCTTTGTCAATTAATATTAAAATGATACCAAAAAGGCTTTAAGTAAATTAATACTAAAAAAAATAAAATTTTAATATTATATTGAATATTGTGGATCTGTTTAAATGAAAATTGAGTTATTATGCTTGATATGATCTCAAGTGGGTTTTTGAGCAGCTGATGATGTAAGTTTTGCTTGACAGAAATATGAATCCTGCAAATGGTTAATTGGATTTTCATCAAGTGCTATATAAAATAATATAAATTTGTATAAATTTTGATAAAAAGCATAAGTAAAGCAATATTAATAAATTGTATATATATATATATAATATATATATATATATATTGTATATATATATATATATATATATATATATATATACAATAATAAATTTTAATATAATAAAATAAATCCTACAATAGTATGTAGATAATTATAAACTAATACAGTAATAAATTTTAGTATAAAACAATATTTATTACTTTACTAAGCCAGAATTTTAACAAAAATACATCATGTTGAATGTCTGGCTTGGCAAAGTAATAAATATTGCTTTATACCAAAATTTATTATCATAATAGTTGATAATTATTTACATATTCTTGTACAACTTATTTTATATATATATATATATATATTCTAACCTCCCCCCGCGCATCCTCACCCCAAAAATATACTGTTTATTACGAATATTCCGGGTTCTAGCTCAGTTAACAAATAAATAAATGAAATATTCAGCATTGATTAAAATGATTACTAGCTCTAATTTCTAAAATACAAATACGGTTCAATTTTAAAATGAATTAACAAATATTTACTATTTTCATGAGACATGGAGTGATAATACGGGGAACGAGATAGACTACATTGAGCTATTATCCACACGATACTAACTCAATGGCATAAGAACACTATACCCCTTTTTTTACTATACCAAATAACTAACTTATAGTATTCTTACGACTTTCTAAGCTCTATTCATTACGATTAAAAATAATAATCATATCTTAATCTTCTTTATAACAAGAATCTAGCTCAATTAAATAAAATGAAGTAAAATAAAATAAAATAAAATCTCAGGTTCATAAATTGTATTCTAACTGATTTAAAATTACGGTAGCAAAATATGAAAAGGGAATTTTATGTCATAATCTACTACACAGCAACTAACAATAATAATAAATAATAATAACAATAATAATATAATATAATCTTATTTCTTCCTAAATGAAATAAATAAATACGTACGTGGTAGTATTTTTAATAATCTGATAACAGAATACGTGTGGCAACATTAGCATATAATTTAATGTAATATTGTGGCAACCGACTTATGACCAATAAATAATATAAAATTATGATCTTTTAATTTTAACATACCAATAAATTCTCAAAATTATTATAACACTTTTATGTTTACCTTTTGTGCAAAATTTATATGTCTGTTTCAATTATAAATGTATCGTGATTTCATGCATCCATGTGGAGAAATAACAACGCGGACACAAAACTTTAAAACAAATTTAAAACAAAGTTTATTAACAACATAAATAAATTAACAATATTTTTACATTATGTACATTGGATATCCCTTACTCTCCTATCTCAACTTAGTTTACTAGTTTATAAAATTGAAATCAAAATACTATTTATTTTTCCTAGTTAAATCTTATTTTTAAAAACGCTTAAGAAAATACAGTATTATTATTTGATTTATTATTATGGTTAGCTTGTTACAAAATTGCATTTCTTAGATGATTATCACAAACACTTTTCATCCCCAATATTATTAAAATTATTTTTTTTTTTACAAAATTTACATTCGTAGTAAAATTCTACAAAATAACAAATTTTAGTTTCATATTGGTTGTATGGAATCTTACAAAGTCAAAACATTGTTCTACATTCGGTATTAGGTTTTTATTGTTCATTATCCGATGTTTATTAATCCTAATATTCTCATTCAAGCCTTACTTCGGATGATATAATTACAACTATTAACATACCATGCACAAGTATATGTTTATTATACCTTATTGAACTATTTTCTTAATAAATATGCAATACTTATTTTCTAAATATTATTTCAAAAAAAAAATTCATTCAAATTTTATTATCACTTTTAAAATACTTGGTTTAGATTTCTTTTCAAAAATCTTATATTCATTTCCGAATTAATTTTACAATGTATTATATGATTCTTTCTCTCTTTATGATATTTTGGACTTTCAATTTTAAAGTTACACAATTCTATACATTCCAGCAAATAAACTATTCTTACATAAACGATAACATATCTTCAGTTCTATTTTATTCATTATTTCTTTGAAAATATCTTTCTGACCGATGCAGATTCACAAAATAAGGATAGCGAAGATAGATGCATAGGATCAAAATATAACTAGAATATTACTCGTCATATATCTTGACAATCATGGCACAGTGAATTAAAAGACACTATAGAGGAGTGACCTTTACCTGTCTACCAACCTCTATTATAGGAACGATGCTAAAGCTATTTCTTCAGCTTTATTATAACATCAAAAAGTTTAAAGATATGCAAAAAAAACACTGTCCAAACTATATGTGTTCAGTCATAGGGCTTAGTTAACTATACTGAAATCACACAAAACTAAATATGATCCAAATCCTTTATTTTTCCTATTTCTTAAAAAAAAACATCATCTTGGTTTCCTCTCCACTAGTACTTCCAAGTCACTATCCGATCTTATTTCTCAAGATTTTTCTATACTGTACATCGACAAATACATATCTGCATTTCTAACAATAATAAAATTCATTTATTTCAAAACTATTCCACTGTTCTATAAGACAGCTTGCTTACTACTTTCCTTCATATATTTAATCATATACAAACTACTTTAAAATATCTGAATACTTTATCACATGAAAGTTCAAAAGAATCACACAATTGTTCTGTTAAATTATATTATTAATATACTTTAAATAAATTATTGCATGCATATTCCGAATTACTCCTATCTCATTATATGTTAAAAATGTTGTATAAAATGTGTACATATAATTTAAACTTTCACACTTCATTCTTAGTCAATAGATGATCTAAAAAAAATACATTATGCATTATAAATAACTATTAAAATTACCAAACGACCTTTATCTCCTCGATCGCGTTCCGTAGGCTTCACCATCCATTTGATCCTTGTAGATATAAGACTCACATCCATACACTTTATTTTTAAACAATATTTCTATAATTTTATCAAGCTATTATATTTAAATTTTAATATTACTAAATTTATGTTTATATGTTTTCCCTAATCTCACATAACATTTTATATTTTAAAATAAATTAGTAAAAAATATTTAAACTATATTTACTGTACTTCTTCATCAAATTTTCTTGAAAACCGTTCATATTAAAGCTAAAAAAAAAATGTTTATTATTTCTTCTTCAGTCACTTAATGTTCTATTTTAAGGTAAAACAATTATTGCTCTGTTTAATAAATATTCATAAATGACAATCCTTGGTTTTTTATAATATTTAATACAATTATTAATTATGATATCAATTAATCCCGTAAAGAAAACGTCTACATATTCTCTTCTAATATTTTCTGCTAATATTTTCCCGCACGACTTTTATGATGCATCTTCTAGGTACTTTGATTTAAATATTCAGTAAATTTTTCTGTCTCCATGGATCCATTTTCATTAAGTATATTAGATTTATATTTTCAACAAGCATTTCTCTATGGACGCTTTATAATGTTTTTAATTCTTCTTGAGAAAGTTTTTCTATTCCTTTTTCAAAAAAAATAATAGACTCTTTCATATTATTATTCTATAACTTTTTCCTTTCTTTTAAAATTCTGGTAACTATATACTTTGTAATGTTTCCTTTAAAAAGATAAACATTCTTTCTTCATTATAACTTTTACATAATTTTTTCTTTATGATAAACGCATCTTAATTTTTTCCATAGAGAAGAATAAAAAAAAAAACTTCAGAGTAGCCTTATAAATTGTGCGTCATAATTTTTCCTGACGGCAAATAACTTCTCTTTTAAGTTTTCCATATAGCGTCCAAATTATATTCCTCTGAGTTACAATAATAAGTTTCTGGTTGAGCATAAATAAAGCTGTATCAAGGCACTTTCCAAATATTTTTCCTTTAACAATATTTTTAGGTACTGTTTTCTGTAGTATTTCCATTTTCACTGTAAGGTTTTGGCTAAACTTGAATAAAATCACTGGCAAGAAAACTTTTAAAATTAGCCCTTCATGTAAAGGCAGTCAAAATATTATATGTTAAAAAAAAACTTTTAAAATAAATACAAAATTTTAAAATTATATCACTTTTCTAGCTTACGGTCTTATTCAGCTAAAAAATATGTTACTTCCTCCTTCACTTACACATTACTTTCTCCCGCTCCATCTAATTCTTATATTTTGTCTGCTAAAATACCTCCGTTGATTGGTTAATGACTTTTTTAGCACGAACAAATTTACACATTTTAGTTTTATAATAGATTAAACCTCTTTAAAATAAAGAATTTATGACGTCATGTCTTAAATATTATTTAGAATAGTATTTTTAAACTCAATTATAGTTTTATCAAAATCATTTAAACTTTAAAAACAATTATTAAAATAACATTTAATATTTCAACTTTTACTTTAACGATAGATAGCAATTATATTTAGTTCCATAATTCACAAACTTTATTATTATATTCTAACAAGCGTGTGTGTGAAGGTATATAATATACAGTCACATGATTACTAACTTTATCAGATGATTTTTTTAATTTACGTCTCGGTCTAAATTACCAAAACTGATATATTTTATAAAAAATTTGGAAAATAATTTAAAAATGTAGAACTAAATATAATTCTCACCATCCTAAAGTTTATTTTAAAATATATTAGATTAATTTTGACTATTAAATATAATTATAATATTACATATCGTTTTTATTTAATTTATTAGTTTTAAAATATTACAATTGGATTGTTAATATACTTTTAACTATTTATAGCTGTATTATTTTATATGGCCAGCTTTTACAACCATAAGCAAGGATATAATTAAGCTTTATTTAACTGTTTTCTTTTAAAATAATCCATTACACTTTTATATACCAGGTATTTTCAGCCTTAAATTGTACTATAAAATCTAATTATCCTACTATTATTTATATATCATACAAACATATCTTAAAATTTAAAATTTTTTAGTAATTGACCATTCTAAAAAAAATTTTAAATTTTAAAATACGTTTGTGTAATATATTGATAATCGTATGATCGATTAGATTTTATAGTACAATTTAAGGCTGAAAAATACCTGGTATGTAAAAGTGTAATGGATTATTTTAAAAAAACAGTTAAATAAAGCTTAATTATATCCTTGCTTATGGTTGTAAAAGCTGGCCATATAAAATAATACAGCTATAAATAGTTAAAAGTATATTAACAATTCAATTGTAATGTTTTAAAACTAATAAATTAAATAAACGCTATATGTAATATTATAATTATATTTAATAGTCAAAATTAATAGAGTATATTTTGAGATAAACTTTAGGATGGTGAGAATTATATTTAGTTCTACATTTTTAAATTATTTTTCCAAATTTTTATCTAATTATTTTTATAAAATATATCAGTTTTGGTAATTTAGACCGAGACGTAAATTAAAAAAAAAAAAATCATCTGATAAAGTTAGTAATCATGTGACTGTATATTATATACCTTCACACACACGCTTGTTAGAATATAATAATAAAGTTTGTGAATTATAAAACTAAATGTAATTGCTATCTATCGTTAAAGTAAAAGTTGAAATATTAAATGTTATTTTAATAATTGTTTTAAAGTTTAAATGATTTTGATAAAACTATAATTGAGTTTAAAAATACTATTCTAAGTAATATTTTAAAACATGATGTCATAAATTCTTTATTTTAAAAAAGGTTTAATCTATTATAAAACTAAAAATGTGTAAATTTGTTCGCGCTAAAAAAGTCATTAACCAATCAACGGAGGTATTTAGCAGATGAAAAATAGGAATTGGATGGAGCGGGGAAAAGTAATGTGTAAGTGAAGGAAGGAGTAACATATTTTTTTAGCTGTATAAGATTGTAAGCTAGAAAAGTGATATAATTTTAAAATTTTATATTTGTTTTAAAAGTTTTTTTTAAAATATAATATTTTGAACTGCCTTTAAATGGAAGGCTAATTTAAAAGTTTTCTTACCAGGAATTTTTATTCAAGTTTAGCCAAAACCTTGCAGTAAAAATGGAAATACTACAGAAAAAAGTACCTAAAAGTATTGATAAAGGAAAAATATTTGTAAAGTGCCTTGATACAGCTTTATTTGTGATCAACCAGAAACTTATTATTGTAACTCAGAGGAATATAATTTGGACATTATACGGAAAACTTAAAAGAGAAGTTATTTGCCGTCAGAAAAATTTATGACGCACAAATTTATAAGGCTACTCCTGAAGTTTTTTTATTCTTCTCTATGAAAAGAATTAAGATGTGTATATCATAAAGAAAAAATTGTTTATAAAGTTATAATGGAGAAAGAATGTTTGTCCTTTTTAAAGGAAACATTACAAAGTATATAGTTACCAGAACTTTAAAAGAAATGAAAAAGTTACCGAATAATGATATGAAGGAGCTATTGTGTTTTTATGAAAGAGGAAAAGAAAAAACTTTATCTAAGAAGAATTAAAATATTATAAAGTGTTCATTATAAAAATGCTTAATAAAGATAGAGATTAGGAAAATGGAAATCTAAATTACTTAATGAAAATGGATCCATGGAGACAGAAAAAATTTATTGAATATTTAAATCAAAGTACTGAGAAGATGCATCATAAAAGTCGCGCGGGAAAATATTAGCAGAAAATATTAGAAGAGAATATGTAGACGTTTTCTTTACGGGATTAACTGATATCATAATTAATAATTGTATTAAATATTATAAAAAACCAAGGATTGTCATCTATGAATATTTATTAAACAGAGCAATAATTGTTTTGCCTTAAAATTGAACAAGCAGGGAGAAGAACATTAAGTGACTGAAGAAGAAATAATAAACATTTTTTTTTAGCTTTAGTATGAACGGTTTTCAAGAAAGTTTGATAAAGAAGTACAGTAAATATAGTTTAAATATTTTTTTTTACTAATTTATTTTAGAATATAAAATGTTATGTGAGATTAGGGAAAACATATAAACATAAATTTAGTAATATTGAAATTTAAATATAATAGCTTGATAAAATTATAGAAATATTGTTTAAAAATAAAGTGTATGGATGTGAATCTTATATCTACAAGGATCAAATGGATGGTGAAGCCTCCAGAACGCAACCAGGAGATAAAGGTTGTTTGGTATTTTCTTTGTAATGGCTATTTATAATGCATAATGTATTTTTTTTAGATCATCTATTGACCTAAGAATGAAGTGTGAAAGTTTAAATTATATGTACACATTTTATACAACATTTTTAACATATTATGAGATAGGAGTAATTCGGATTATGCATACAATTTTTTTAAAGTATATTAATCATATAATTTAACAGAACAATTGTGTGATTCTTTTGAACTTTCATGTGATAAAGTATTCAGATATTTAAATAGTTTGTATATGATTAAATATACGGAGGAAAGTAGTAAAAAGATTTTCTTATAGAACAGTGGAATAGTTTTAAAATATCAATGAATTTTATTATTGTTAGTAATGCAGATATGTATTTGTCGATGTACAGTATAGAAAAAATCTTGAGAAATAAGATCGGATAGTGACTTGGAAGTACTAGTGGAGAGGAAACCAAGATGATGTGTTTTTTTTTTTTAAGAAATAGGAAAAAATAAGGGATTTGGATCATATTTAGTTTTTGCGTGATTTAGTATAGTTAACTAAGTCCTATGACTGAACACATATGGTTTGGACAGTGTTTTGCATATCTTTAAACTTTTGATGTTAGAATAAAGCTGAAGAAATAGCTTTAGCATCGTTCCTATGATAGAGGTTGGTAGACAGGTAAAGGTCACTCTTCTATAGTGTTTTTTAATTCACTGTGCCATGATTGTCAAGGTATATGACGAGTAATATTCTAGTTGTATTTTGATCCTATGCATCTATCTTCGCTATCCTTATTTCATGAATCTGCATCGGTCAGAAAGATATTTTCAAAGAAATAATGAATAAAATAGAACTGAAGATATGTTATCGTTTATGTAAGAATAGTTTATTTGCTTGAATGTATAGAATTGTGTAACTTTAAAATTGAAAGTCCAAAATATCATAAAGAGAGAAAGAATCATATAATACATTGTAAAATTAATTCAGAAATGAATGTAAGATTTTGAAAAGAAATCTAAACCAAGTATTTTAAAAGTGATAATAAACTTTGAATGTTTTTTTTTTAATATTAATGTTGGAGGGAATGAGTATTGCATATTTATCAAAAGAAAATTCAATAAGGTGTAATAAACATATACTTGTGCATGGTATATTAATAGTTATAATTATATCATCCGAAGTAAGGCTTGAATGAAAATATTAGGATTAATAAACATCGGATAATGAATAATAAAAACCTAATACCGAATGTAGAATAGTGTTTTGACTTTGTAAGATTCCATACAACCAATATGAAACTAAATTTTGTTATTTTGTAGAATTTTATTACGAATGTAAATTTTGTAAAAATGTAATTTTAATAATATTAGGGATGAAAAGTATTTGTGATAATCATATAAGAAATGCATTTTGTAATAAGCTAACCATAATAATAAATCAAGTAATAATACTGTATTTTCTTAAGTGTTTAAAAAAATAAGATTTAACTAGGAAAAGTAAATAATATTTTGATTTCATTTTATAAACTAATAAACTAAGTTGAGATATGAAAGTAAGGGATATCCAATGTATATAGTGTAAAAATATTGTTAATTTATTTATGTTGTTAATAAACTTTGTTTTAAATTTGTTTTAAAGTTTTGTGTCCGAGTTGTTATTTCTCCACATGGATGCATGAAATCACGATACATTTATAATTGAAACAGACATATAGGTTTTGCACAAAAGGTAAACATAAAAGTGTTATAAGAATTTTGAGAATTTATTGGTATGTTAAAATTAAAAGATCATAATTTTATATTATTTATTGGTCATAAGTCGGTTGCCACAATATTACATTAAATTATATGCTAATGTTGCCATACGTATTCTGTTGTCAGATTATTAAAATACTACCACGTACATATTTATTTATTTCATTTAGGAAGAAATAAGATTATATATACTATTATTGTTATTATTATTTTTTATTATTGTTAGTTGCTGTGTAGTAGATTATGACATAAAATTCCCTTTTCATATTTTACTACCGTAATTTTAAATCAGTTAGAATACAATTTATGAACCTGAGATTTTATTTTATTTTATTTTACTTCATTTTATTTAATTGAGCTAGATTCTTGTTATAAAGAAGATTAAGATATGATTATTATTTTAATCGTAGTGAATAGAGCTCAGAAAGTCGGAAGAATACTATGAGTTAGTTATTTGGTATAGTAAAAAGGGGGGATAGTGTTCTTATGCCATTGAGGTAGTATCGTGTGGATAATGGCTCAATGTAGTCTATCTCGTTCCCTGTATTGTCACTCCATGTCTCATGAAAATAGTAAATATTTGTTTAATTCATTTTAAAATTGAACCGTATTTGTATTTTAAAATTAGAGCTAGTAATCATTTTAATTAATGCTGAATATTTCATTTATTTATTTGTTAACTGAGCTAGAACCCGTAATATTCGTAATAAACAGTATGTTTTGGGGTGAGAATACATGGGGGGAGGTTAGAATATAAATATTGTGAATATTCAGATTAATGATCCAGGTATTTAAAAAAAAATAAAATAAAGAAGTTTGTTGTTCTTATTTGATTTTTCCTTTGCTTGATAGATAGATAATGGAACATCTTGAAAATATAGATTTAAATTGATCACCATGGCAACCTAAAGCTTGTAAATAGAATTGTTTACTGTTGATTCTAGCTTTAAAATAATAAATTCATTATAATCAAACTCAGGAAAAACATATAGGTAAATAAATAAATTTTGAAAACAATTCAGTACAATATAAGTTTACTTGAATAGGATCGATATTATTTTACATATTTCATGTATATTAATGCAGTCACTATAGTAACATTATTACATATAATTCAATGTTTTTGTGTTATGTATATTTGTTTATAAATTAATTTTTAAAAAAATATTATTATTAAATATATATATATATATATGTAAATTATTAGTGTTTATAAAGTAAATAAAGGTTGTTATGTCAATTTTGTATTTTGGTTTACAAATAATAGGAAAAACCTAATCAAATTTGGATTTAATTTCCATGTATCCATTTTCTCCAAACTTACATCGTACTTGAATGCCAGGTGGGAAAATCTGCTCTGTTGTATCATTTGGCATTGAGGTTTATTCGAGTAATATTCAGTGGTTGTTATGATACCAGAACGCCAGAAAGAGAACACATAAATAGCAGCTATCGTTTTTTTTTGTAATTGACATGGACAAATCTATTTTCTGTGTTTTTACAAATAAAAGTTTTTCAATATTTTTTTTTTGTGTTAAACCATAAAACATGAAAAAATAAGCTTAAATTATCTGCCCATTCAATCAGTTGAAGGGACAGTTGCGAAGGATTTCCAAGGGAACGATAACAAAATGTAAAAAAAAAAAAGGAAACCTATATAAAAAAAAATGTTTTATATAAAAATCAGCTATTTTAGTTTTAAAAACAAAGATATTTCTGTTTTAAAGTTTGGCGTATAACTACCATTGGATTTGCGTGAACATCGTGCACGAGCAAAGGAACACAGGATCAACTGGATTAATTCACATAATAAAAAAAAAAAAGGCTAATTAAATTGCACTCTCCTCTCTGGAAAAGAAAAAGGACTGTTAGTGAAGCACTATAAAGTTCGAATTATTATTTCTGAGAAATAAACTTCTCTTTGCATCATAAAAACTGAAGTCAGTCAATGGACAAATAAATAGTGAACCGACAGACTCATATATATATATATATGGTATGATTTTTTTTATATAAAAATGTGCGCATAATAGTTTTTTTTTACATGTATTTGAAAAGGATGTGTATTTTATTTAAATTATCTTTAAGAGTGATATAATTTATTAAATGAAAATGATCGGAGAGATTCAAATATATCATATGATTTCATATTCATTTATCGGTTATTATTTTGATAAACAAATAGACTTCTATCCCATCCTATTTCATATCTTTGGTATCTGTTATATAAATATTTTTCAATAAAATATCCAAAAGTCTCTCCATTCATTCATTCATTTTTTTTTATGTCGCTATTGTTGTCGCAACACATTTAGAGATACACATAGTAATTTTATCATTTTTATTTAGTCAATCAATCTGAAATATAAAGTAATTTCCAATGTATTTTATAATTAATCTTGCCAATTTTATTTTATATAATCCAATAAATTGAGTTAATTTAAATACCAAGACTACGCTTAATTATTTTATTTTATTTGGATTGCATAAGATGACGTAGCTATTTAAATAACAAGGTTCAAACCCAGCTTGGTAAGTGAGCTAGAATATAAGATATGGTATGTTTTGCTTATTAGTATTTTATTTTATTCCCATATGAATTTTATATTTATATTTGCATTCGAATATTATATATATATATTATCATTTATCTTAGTTAATGTTACAAAGTCAATTATTTCATGTTTGTCTGATTCCGTCATAAAAGTCTAAATAGATCGTGCTTTATCGTTGGTTCAGAATAACTCGTCTTAGATATTTTTCTTAAACTTCTATAAAATGAAGAGAACAAACTTCATTGACCGGATTAATTGAATATTGTTTTGATTTGTATAAATATCAATTATAATCATGTGTTTTAATCATTGCCAACCAATTTTATATTCAATTGTTTAAAGATTCAAATAAATAATATTAATACTCATAGGTGAATAAACATCCAATAGAAACTTAATATCTCTTTTATGTAATGCTGTTGGACATTGTAGAGTTAGAAATGAACTAATAGATGTTAAACTAGATATATATTTGAGTCAAGTATTATTTTGTTTTGATATTTAAATAGTGTCTATATGTAAAAATGTTTTGTAAAATACAATTATAGGTATTTAGAAGCTTATCCGTTAAGATAAAATGCTGCATCATTAAATAATGAAGTAGATTTAAATTACTACAATAATAATAGGTTAATAAAATATATATTGAAATCTGCTTTAGTTATCAATTGGATTGGATTTTCACTAGATTGCTAATCAAGTAGTTAACCTAATCATATATTATTGTCTAGGGCAATAGTAGATGGTTGCAGTGTACTTTGTAATGTGATGGATTTGTTGATGTCTGGAGCAGATAATCTCATTATTCTTTTGTTTCACATATCGCTTAAATAAATTAGACTTTAAGAGAGATTATTTGTGCTTTGTGATGGTTTATTACATAATGGCGACCCGATTGAGCTAGACTAGATTAATTTAAATTAGAGTTTAGATGTTTCATTAGATCAGATTGATCATCCTAACCATCACCCAGCATTCATCAATTCAACCAATTACAAAATGGCACCAACGTTTGGAGCCTTCTTTCTTCAATTTAAATGGAATACAGCATTCAACAATTCCATCGGTTACAATATATATGTCTATAGAGAGAGTAATGCTGTAATGAAAAAAAGCAGAAGAGGATAAATAAGAACAATACTTCTCATTTAAAATCTATCTAGTACTGTAGAATTTATTAATGTAATTCATTTGTTCATGAGACAAAATTAAATTATCATTAAAAAATTATACTATATTAATTTCAAAAAATTATGTTTTGTAGTATAAATCTTTGTATAAAACTAATATAGAACGTTAAAACAATACAAACATCAGGATTTCCTAACAATGGTTGCCTTTTGAGATTAAATTACAATTTTAGCACTTAGAGTGCTGCATATACCATAATATTCAGAAGAATAAAAGTAATAAAAAATGAGAATTAGTAAAAATGTGAAAGAGAGGAAAGAAGCATGTAGAGAATATAAGTGTGCTATTAAGAATAAGGAAAGTGAAAAAAATATTAATGCTAAATGGGAAAAGTATTTATAAAAGAAGAAGTTAGATAAAATAGATAGTTATAGAGAGAGAATGAAATTGAATAGTAAATTGTTGGAGGATATTAATAAAAGTGGAAGAGATGGGAATAAAAAAAATTGGAATTACATTAAAAGGAGGAATGTAGGGGAGAAAGAGATAGTATTACTAGATGACGAGGGAATAGAGTGTAGTTCTAGAGAAGATTTAAAGATAATCTTAAATAGATATGTAATGAATATAGAAAAGATGTTAGATGTTAATGATAGAATGACAGAAAATGTAAAAGCATATAGTAATGGGAATATTATGTTTTCTGAAAATGAACTGAATGAGGTACAGAAGAAATTGAAAAGTGGAAAGGCAAGAGGTTTAGATGGATGGGCAGCAGAGATGGTAATGAATTTAGGATATAGGGCAAAAGTAAAGTTATTATCTTGTTTTAATAAAATGGCACAGAATAGAGTTTTCCCAAGTAGTTGGAGTAATACAAGAGTAAGATTATTATTTAAACGAAAGGGTAAGGATCATAGAAAGTTGAATATTTATAGATCAATAGCGATAACATCAGTTTTATATAAAGTTTTCTCATATATGGTGGCTAGAAGAGTTGTAAAATGGATGGAAGAGAATAATGTAGTGGGGAAATGCAAGGAGGTTTTAGATTAGAAAGGCATATAGGAGATAGTTTATTTGTAGTTACACAACTTATGGATATGAGTAGTAATTTAAGTAAACAGTTATATATGAGTTTTATAGATATAGAGAAGGCATATGATAGAGTAGATAGAAATATATTATGGATAAGTTTAGCAAATTTGGGACTGGATGAAGCTTTAATAGATATTATTAAGAAATTATATGAAAATAATTGTTATATATATATATATATATTGTAATGGAACGTACTTGCTGCATTCCATTTAAATTGAAGAAAGAAGGCCCCAAACATTGGGAAAGCCAAATATAATGGAATGTATCTTTATATATGATCTCAAATGAAAATAAACATATGAACCTTTGTAACAATAATCATTAGTTAACCAAGCCCCTAACTTTGATACACCAAATGTAATGAATAATTAAATGAACATATTATGCTGACCACGTTGTGGTGTCCAAATATAATGGAACATACTTTTGCTCCATTATACCAATCATCAGTTAACTGGGACCAACAGTTTGTGGTGCCAAATGTAATGGACAATATATCATATAGACATATTATATCTCAAATGTAATGGAACATCAATATATGAAAAGAAAATAATGCTTCAAACATTGGATGATAAACGTAATGGAATATATATAATCTAAATGAATCCAATTGTTGAGAAAGCCTAATATAATAAATTGTATAATTTAAATGAAGAAAGACAAAATTATCCCAGTTATATTTAAATAAATTGTTTATATGCCCTTCCAACTAGCTATACATGAAATAAATCTAAAATCATACAGAGCAATGAAATCTATCATTATAATTTATTTTCAAGGTTGATATGACTAACTAATCAAATATATATATATATATATATATATATATATATATATATCAGAAACAAAGGGAATTCTATTAAATCCAATATACACATCTAATTATGTAAATTTATGTATATCTAAACATATGAATGAATAATATGTGTAAGTGACCTAAAGACTAAACAATAAGTGAAATATGAAGTTATCCTCTATTAAATTGTGAATTCAATTAATTTCATAATGACTTTGGCACTAAAAGAAAAATAAGAATAAAATATTAATACTCTTTCAAATAAATTACAAAGGCATTACTTATAAAACAAATAGTACATCCTTTATTTTATATTATGGTTTAATTTTAGGTAATATCAATGTTTTAAATACAAACCCAAATAATAAATATACATATATACTTGCAATAAGTATATATATTAAATAAATAAAGACATATCTGTGCTTAACAAGTAGGTATTAATATAAATACAAATCCATATTTATATTTTTCAGATATTTAAAATAATAAATAAAAAAATATTATATACAGCAAATATATATAAATTATTGTTTTGGTATGCATAAGAATCATTATATAAAGTTAAAAAAAAAATGGAAATAAATTAATAATAAAACAATTTTTATAATAGACATTTGCGAATATAAATTTACTTATTAAAATATACATAACAACTCATATGCAACCCAAACTTATAAACCATACTTTAAGATTTTAAATTACTTAAGTGTTAATTTTGACACCTGTTAAACGTTTATTGCTGTTAGAAAACAAGACGCTTGAATTGAATATTTATAAAACGTTATATTTTTATAATGAAAAATAAAAGTAAACAAAAATATCAATCTCAAAAATATATTTATATATCATTTATACATATAAAATTATTAACTACCTTTCAAAGTTCACATGTCCAGTTTTCCTTCAAAAGTCAACTTATTCCCTTGTTTTATTTCTTTATCCATTTAATGTTAGAATGCATTCTAGTTAAAGTGAAGAAACTATCACGTTAGAGAAAATTGTCAATTCTGGGATGTATGTATATTTTTATCCTTCTAAAATTTCTTCCCTTGAAAAATAAATAAATAAATTGAAATGTTGAATCCAATATATTAATTTTAGTTACCTCCAGATTATTATTAGATTGATCATTATAGATTCCAGATAGCTATGTCAAATTTCGGCTTCAAACGCGATGAAATTTATGTATTGAACTTTTCTTAGTTTTTTCTTTTTAAACTGCCTTGGAATAAATGAAAGAAAATGGTGCAGCCTCTTGGCTGCGATATATCCCTATTAGCCTGTCATGATTTATGTATTTACCATAGAAATCTATCTTATTCCAATATTCTGAAGAATGGTAATTTCAAAGACACAAAGTACAACAAAATTTTATCCTTCAGTTGGTTTTATTACTATCTTAATAATAATAATGGCCTCCTCTTGTTTTTGCTGTTGTTCCACGTGCTAGCAAATGCTGTTTTGAAAACCATTGTTACACATGTTTTATTTTAAACAATTAACATTTAAAAAAAAATAAAATATCAAGCATATATATATACAAAAATATTAAATTGAAAATTTATTCGACAGCTTTAAAAATATATATATACATAAATAATAATATTGCATTTTTTTAATAATCACTGCAAATAAAATAATTTTTTTATATAATCAACAATTTATATGTCTTTATTTATTTATAATAATTAAATATTCATAACGATGTACCATCAACATATAAATAAGATAATAACTTCAAACAATAACTATACCTAATAACCATAAACAATGATAATACTTCATATATAAACATCAACTCAAAGAGATTTTTTTTTTAATAACAAATGACAATTCTTAAAATATAGATAGACTTATCGATATTTACAATATATATATATATCAATTAGGGAATATAGAATCAGTTAAAATTAAAAATGGGGTGGGGCTAAGGCAAGGATGCCCTATGTTACCTATTTTGTTTGTGTTGTATTTGAGTGAAGTGGAAATAGCAATAGAAAGATGAGGAAGAGGAATAGAAATACTGTTAATAGGTAGTAAGGGAGTATATATTTTGTCAGGTTTTTTTTTTTTTGCAGATGATATATTTTTGTGTGCAGAAAGAAGAGAAGATATGGAAGTTATTTTGAGGACATGTGCAAGGGTTGGTAAAGAGATGGAGATTAAATTTAGTGAAGAAAAATCAAATATAATGATGGTTAATACTGGGGAAAGAGAAGATGTAGAATTTTTATTGGGAGATATTAAGTTAAGTGTGGTGAATAGATATAGTTATTTGGGAATTATTTTAAGTAATCAGAAAAATTATTTGGATGAATGGGAGAAAAAATTGATAAATGAAGCAAAGAAAAGAAAGGGATTGATAAAGAAATTAACAGTGTTTTCATATAGTAAATATGATGTAGTTAGAATTATATGGAAAGGAGTTGCAGTAGCAGGGTTAACATATGGTAATGATACATTATATGTTAGTAAAGAGATATTAAATTACTTAAAAAAAGTTTAAAAGAAAATAGGAAAAGACATGCATTGGATGCAGATGTATGGACAGCAAAAGAGGCAATTCAATGAGAAATGGAGGGTCAAGTTTTCATATGAGAGATGCAAAAAGTAAAATGAAAATATTTGGT
The DNA here is from genome assembly GCA_028023455.1 of Epiperipatus broadwayi. Taxonomy (NCBI): domain Eukaryota; kingdom Metazoa; phylum Onychophora; class Udeonychophora; order Euonychophora; family Peripatidae; genus Epiperipatus; species Epiperipatus broadwayi. The sequence goes on along the minus strand of JAQFVV010000063.1, from coordinate 4,898,145 downwards.
AGATTGCAGTTTATAGATAATAAAAAAATAGCTAAAATAGTATTTAATTGGGTTATGAGTAAAGGGCAGGTAACAAGATGGGTGAAAAATGTAATGTGGTATGCAAAAGATTTGGATAAAGAATTTATATCAGTATATATTTGTACAAAAGATGGATGATTGTGTTAAGAGGATTGTTGAGTGTAAAGAATAGGGAGTTAGAGAGATGGAAAAATAGTATGGAGAGTAAAATATATATATATATATATATATATATATATATATATATATATATATATATATATATATATATATATATATAAACAAAACGTTGTGCATATACTAACCTGTTTGCTGTGATATTACTAACAGTTAGTGCATATACTAACCTGTTTGCTGTGATATTATTAACATTTGTTTGCTGTGATATTACTAACAGTTGGTGCATATACTAACCTGTTTGCTGTGATATTACTAACAGTTGAATGCATTTGGAATATTTAACTAAAAATTAAACTTTTCTAAAGACATTCAACACACATATTAGATGATGGAAATAGTCCAATATAAAAATACAGCTAGAACACCATCATCACAAACCTTCAGAAAAACACAGAATATTAGGTGTGAGTTAATATGTGATAATAGTAAGGAAAGTAGTTTATTATTTAAGGCTCGAATGGGATCTTTAGCTACAAGACAATATACTTGACATGTAAATGGGAAAAAAATGGGTGATTTATTTTGTAAATTATGTAAGGAAGGAATAGAAAATATTAGGCATTTGTTAATTGAATGTAAGTGCTTGAAAACAGAAAGGGTACATATAATAAAGTTATGGAAGAATAAATATGAAAAAAGTGATTATACAGAAAGTGAGTTATTGGTTTTTTTGCTGGTTTGGGAAAAGATAAAGGGGATTTAGATATAAAGGTTATAGAGTTGACAAAGATTATGTTGTGGAAATGGGATGGAGCAGAATATGGGGAAATTTAGAGTGGGGAATGGAAAATAAAGTGGCTAACAGGTTTATCTGGGCATAATTGCTGAGATATTCTTGACTTCGTTTAAGAATAAGCCACAATTCATCACATCACATCATCACATCATTCAAATATAACTTAGGCCTAATAACTATTTATTAGTACTAAGATAATCATTCATTTAGTTGAAGTAATAAAATTGCTAACTTCAGAATAAATTCAGTAAATAACTGTTATTCATTATTCATTTATTCATAAAAATATGTCATAAATAACGTACAAAGATTTGCACAATTACAAAGGTGTCTACATTATAAGCTAAATAAGAAGCTTCAATAATTCTTCTTTTTAATATTTATTTAATACAGGATAAATTTTATTTTTTTTTGCATATTATATTTAACATCAGATATTTCTTGATCCATTCTACTTTACTGATTTCAAGCATTTTTTAACTTACTATAAAATGATTCTCTTTTATTTTTATTTGTAATTAAAATACAGGCTTATTACATACCAGTGCCAATATATGTAATATATAGGGTACATGAGCACAGACTTTCACATGACCCACCACTCTCCACTCTATCTCATAACACTGACATACTTGAACAAATATATGTCGAAAATATAAATAATCACCAATATTCATATTTCATGCTCAACCAGCAATCATCAGTTGGTTTAGGTTATCATCTCTACACATATATGTAATATGTTTTTAAATAAAACAAAAATAAATCTATAACTTAACAATATATAAGCACACGTAATCGTATAAGTTTATCAACAATAACTAAACATTCATGAATAATAATAATAAGAAAGTATGTAACAGTTTAAAGTAAACAAATATTTTTTTTTCGAATTTAACGAGAATTACCATATAATAAGTAACTTTTTTATGAGAGTCTTTTCAATACATTGATTTGACAAACACTGTGAAAGCAAGTAAAATTGTAAAGCAAGACTTTGAATAAATCATTTCTTACTCATTGGTATCTCATAATGATTTTACTTTTTATTCAAATTATAGCAAATAAACAAAGAGTTTAATTTACTTTATCTATTTTTATTTTACATTTGAAGACATTAACACTAAAGTTGAAAGATAAGTCAAATTTATTTTTATGCATTTTACTATTGAAAAATATGTCAAACTGTATTTTTCCATAATACTGTTGTTTTATTTATGTTTGAACTTATATAGACTTTTAAGTCTCAAACGTTGAACTAATAAATTGTAAAAAAAAGTTATATCCTCTCGCTGATAATTCACTCAAATCCCAAATATACACCGCAAAGAAAAAGCAGTTAGCTATTTTTCTAAAAAAATATCTGTAACTTATATTTTATCCCTAAGTAGTTATTTCCAGTATATTTTATTCTTTCTTATAAAACCGTCATTAGAAAAATTACATTGTAAAAAATCATCTAAATATTGTTAAAACTTTCAATGAAGTTACTGAATAAACTTGTTTTAATAAGAACAAAATTTTCTAGCTCAAAAAAATTAAACAAGGACAAATATTGTTTTATCATCATTATTTTTTTAAAAACATTTTATTATAAAATAAATTTCATAAATAAAGATAATGAAAATGAATTGTATTACAAGCATACACATATTATTTCTACACCCACACTCATATATATATATATATATGTGTGTATGTATGTATGTATGTATGTATGTATGTACGTATGTATGTATGTATGTAATTTCGATTGATGCCAACTTCAACTCATGCGCTATGAATAGAAAGCGCTCCATATCAATAAATGTTTTAAAAAAATGGATAGTCACCTATTCTTTTAAAATATATATTGAGATGGAGTACTATCTATTCAAAGTGCATAAGTAGAGGAGGTTTGTTCCATCACTAACAATCAACAATCTTAATCTGTTGTCAAGGCAACCACTCTGAAACAAATAGAATCATTTAAACTCACAGGGAATAAAAATAATTATCTATGTCTACTATGCAAACCAATCTGAAACATAAATATGCTCACAAATAAATATGCTGTTCTGTTTCTTTCTTTGATATTTTATCATAAGTCTTTTTTTCTGTAATACTTCAATACCACTATTAATTGCAGCTCTTTGCTTATACCTATATTAATTGAAAAAATCATCATTGCCCATCTTTAGAAAATGTCTTTAAGATAATAATTCTTATAATATAAATAGGACCTACCTCTCTCACAAAAATCATGCCCATGTTTAGTCCTATGAAAGTACAATTTTACAATATAGGATTTTATACCTTCACATTCAGAAAGCTGAAGAACATATTGATTTATTTATCTTATCAGAGTATTTTTAAACTTTTATAGAAAATTATTTCTTAATGCCTTTATATTGCACTGATAGAGATTCCAATTTTTTTTAAAAAGAATTATTATTCTGTGATAAAATACTATATTTTTTAATTTGTTAAAAACATCAACACATTGGAACCAGTATTGGCCATAATATTTAAGTTCACTTTTCTACTTATAAAACCACCAAGATCTTTAAACTGTTTTATATTCTCAAATTGATAGTCATAAAAGTTAAAAGTTGCTGAGGATATTTTTTAGACCTTGAGCTTTTCGGATTATTAATTTGTATACAAAAGTGTTTATAAGTTGCATTCAAAATATTAAGTGCATACAGATTATCTATTAAATTAAATTGCCAAACAGCACTATCATCAACATATTGTAAATCAAATGGTGGATTTTTTTCTTTTTTGATTTTAATCATTTCAAATTATAAAATTCCACTGTCAAACCTATATCACTTTTTGATCTTTGTATTGTTAAGTTGTTTGTAAATGCTTCCAAAAGTCACTGTAATTGTCAAGCGTTGTTAGCTGAGAGGTCATCACAGCAACCTTGCAAGCAAGTAGTTGGTTGCAGATGGTTGTGGGTTTGCCTCCTGGATGTTGCTATGACATATGAAAAAAAAGTCACTGTAATTCAAATCAAAAGCAATGTTGGAACAAATACGTATATTTATTTAATTCCAGTTGTTATTTCAAATGCTTCAGATTTTTTTACTTGTAATAAAAACATTTTCTCTCATTCTATTATGTTGAAGGTGTATAATATTTTTACGCTTTGATAAACAGCCAACTAATTTCAAACAATTTGGTATACCTATTTGATTGAGTCATATGTCTTGACCAAACCAATAAAAACAATATATCAGTCACTTTTTTGATCTCATACTTTTCTTCCATTTTTATGGAAACAAAATCTAAATCTATAATATTGCTTAATTTTGTAATGCTACATTGTATTCTGATAACCATTCATGAATTATAATATGAAAAATTTTGGTATGCATTATCTCAGAATGTAATATGCAAAATATCTACATTCAAAAACGTATACGAGATATGTTTAAAATCTAAATAAAGTTCACAATTTTTGTCTAGTGCACTTTTCACTAAGTTATATTAGTCATAGCCATGGCATCTGAGAGGGGAGAAAATTGCTGGCTTTATTAGTAAAATGTGAATGGGTGATTAATGTAACTGAATAGCTAATTATTTGCTTAACTATGCCATTTTTTAGACAGGAGAATGCAGGAGTCTTTCTTGATAATAGCATTTTGGCCTGGCACATTTGTGAGAGATAAAAAAAAGCTGTTTCCTGCATTTCCCTCTCTAAAAATGGTTTATTTAAGCAAATAATTAGTTATTCATTTATTCTAATCACCCATTCACCTTTCTCTAATAAAGCTGATTATCTTCTCCCCTCCATCAGATCTCATCACTATGACTAATATAATTTAGTTGAAAGTGGACTAGGGAAAAATTGTAAACTTTATTCAAATTTTAAGCATATCTTGTATATGTTTTTATGTATAGGTGTTTTTCATATTCATCAATTACTGGAAGAAATCTAGTCAAAAAAATCTTATAAAGTACTTTTGCTGTGGTTGAAAATGATACTTCATGGCAATTACTACAATTTTGTATATCTTATTTATTTGTAAAAATTGGAACAAAAGATGCATACATAAGATCAATTATGCAACTTTATGAGTCTTATTCCTAAAACCCATTCCAATATAACCCATTACCATTATATTTTAATACTTTTCCAGGTATTTAACCAAGACTTGCATTTTCCCCCCCATTTTTAATATTACAAACAGCTGTTTTGACTTTTATAATCTGGACATCTTAATTCAAATCTAAGTTAGTAGATAAAATGGAAAGTTTACTTCTAATATCTTTATTTTAAAGATGATCACAATGTTATTGAACCATACAAGAGAATGTCAATGCTGGATTTAAAAGGATTGTAATACAATTTCTTGGTTCTTTACATTGCTTTTAGTGTGTCATGAACGTGATCAGCAAAAATTTGTAATTCCTTTGCCATTTTAAACTTCAATCATTTTAAGCATTTTTATAAGTTGTTGAACATCTGCTCTTTAAATATTTATATTTATTACAGAATTATACATTTAATTGTATTATTCTTCCAAGCCCAGAAAATATCATAGGTTTTCTTTTAATCAAATCATTAAAAGTAGGATTATTATAAGATAGCCAATTGTAATTTATTCTTTTAGCAAACATAGGAATAGATTTTCAAAACAAGAGTCATAGATCACATGACCCTGTCTCTTAACCTTGTAAGTTATAAACAATGAGGATTGCCAATTCCTCAACAAGCTTTGTGATAAATGCTTAGCCAGATCCAGAACTTAAAATATCTCTGTCAGGAAAATTTTCCACTCAATAGTTAACTTTTAGATAAGTGCTTGGCTTTGGGTTGGCATTTTTTAGATCTAGTGTCTGAACCTAACCTGGCACCTCTCTGAGGAGTGCCAAAGCACAAAACAATGGTCAGGGGTTTGGGGGAGGGGTTGCTGACAGAGATTTTTAAAGTGCTGGCTCTGGCTAAGCAATTATCACAAAGTTTGTTGAGGAATTGGCAATCCTCATTGTTTATAGGATTGGATTTATTTGTATCTATAACACATTCATTATGAGAATTTTATACCTCAGTAATATGACAATCCTGAAAATTCAAGTTAGCAGTGTTAGTGGTTAATGAATATTGAAATCTAATATGTATAACAGACACTTCCTAAGGAGAAACATCAACATTTTCTTATGAATGGGAATATTATCATGTTTTTAACAGATCTATCATTTTAATCTCGAAGTGATCTATCAATATATTGTGACTTCTAATTACAATGTAATCTATGAAATGTCATTATTTTGAACATGAATGCATTCATGTTTCTTTATAATGATTTTTTGTCTAAACAAGGTTTAGTGATAGTCAGTCCATGCATTATGCAAAAATAGAACAACAACAAATCATTTGAATTTAAGGCATCCTATCATTATTTTCAGTGAATTATTATTTGTATCAATATGTGCATTAAAGTTTCCCAAAAGAAAAAAAACTTTTTATACTATTTATATAATAATTCTACTCTGAATCTATTATTGGAGTATGTGAAATAATGTAAAAGCTAAGTTTGAATTAAATTAGCCCTTCATTGTTACAATAAGGTATTCCAAGAACATAAGCATTAATCTTTATGGCTTTTTATCCATTTTCTATTCTCATTTTGGATAGTTTGTATTAAGTTAAACTTGAACATTTAACATACATCTAGTTAGAAAAAATATATTTATAATACTTATCTTTAGATTAACTACAATATCTTATCTTATTATGATTAGCAATAATAATATTTTTATTAATGTCATGAGATGTATCATGAGAAGTAAGCCAGATTTAATAACCTACCATACTGTAAGATAGTCTCTGCTTATAACACATTTTCTAGAACCCTTTCACTTTGTATTATATAGGATATCCTTAAACAGCACTGCCTAAACATACAATCTTTGCAAGTTATGACTTCTGTCTCAAGTTCAATCCCTAAAAGTAAGAAGTACTAGCCTACTAAGCCTATACCCATCATATATTTCTTAATTTTCAAGCTCTTTAACTAAAACATGAGAAAAATAAATAAGTTAGAAATATTGCATGTATAGTTAAGGTGGAAATGTCATTCCATAAATACAGAATTCCTTTATTACAATTAGAATTGGTAAGTAACCAATGTTATGACATGCTGATTTCAAGACTGAAAAAGAAAAAAATTGAAATCAATACCTAGCCTATATTTGTTGTAGAATAAATACCCTAGCCTTATAATGCAACATCCTATCCCTACAAAAAAGCTGAAGATAATTTTGGTCAGGCACTAATTAACTTCCATATTTGAAAGTCATTCCATTACTTATTACTCATGCTGCCATGAATAGTCTGAAATGCATGCAGACTAATATATATATATATATATATATATATATATATATATATATATATATATATATATATATATATATATATATATATATATATATATATATGGATTGTCTGTGTTTACTGGTTTCATATATATATATATATTAGTTTCATTAAACATTTGTTGTAAAAATAAAATAATATATATATATATATATATCACTCCCATTAAACATTTGTTGTAGAGTAAAATATAATTTTCAATTTTTTGAAAAATTAGAAAGAGATCTTTCACTACTTTTATAATCTACTCGTGGTTTATCTGAAGTAACGTTAAGCAAATGAAATCCCACTTAATTTGTTTAATATTATTTCAATACTAGCCATGAATAAAATATTAAAGTATAAAACCCCCACTCAACAATTTTTAAAAAGTTTGAAATTATGTTAGTCCACATTCAGCATTCAGAGAATTCATTAATTTATTTATTTAATTAAAATAGTTCTCTATTTGTAATACATATAAATATATAATTGTGGTAAGAGATATTCTCCAATTACAATACATGAAACATTAATTATTTAATTATATATATATATATATAAGCTTTTACTGGCACTTAATATTATGCAATACACTAAATTAACACCACATCACTAGTGTATTAAATAAATAAAATAATCTCAATCCAAAGCACAAGATATATATATATAACTGATGTGCTATACATTGTAATCCCAATAACATGAAACATTTATCATTTAGTTACCATACTATAATCACATGTGAAATCTGACCAATTTGCAAGAGGAAAATCTCTCATAATCAAATATCATGAATAGCTTTCAATAATCCATGTAAATGTAATAATAGTTTATTTTAATATTAACATTTTAATATTAAATCACATTGATTATCATAAATAATACAATATATACTAATACTATACTTATATGGGTTTCTGGTGTCATTCCAAAGTGCATGATGTTGAATGGTTGTGCTTGAAATGAACTTCGTGCAAGTCAATTGTCCAATTTTATTTGAAGTATGACTAAGGCAAACAGCCTTTAAATATTCAAAGCAGAAAAAATACTTCTTCAAAAATATCTTCCACAGAGAAAAAACGTTGAAAAAATGTTTACCCACCAAATTTTTCAATTGTCAGCCTATAGGATCAGAAGGCAAATTGTTCACAATATACAAGTAGATCTACGGTAATATATATATATATATATATATATATCAACAAGTTTATTATGAATAATTATATGTATGAAAAAGTAATTTTATTTATAAATTAATAATTTTATAGAAATTATTCAAATGTTCTAAATAATATTAAAAACAATTAGTTTTTATAATTATATTTATTTAAAAAATTACATAATGAAAGCTTTTAATGAGAGTCATTTATTTTTCATTTCGATAATCATTTTATTAATTAATTGAAATATGATAAATTTAATATAATAATTATTTTAGCAATTAATGCATTGTTTTTAAGTTCTAAGAAGTAATTAATAATTTTAAAAAAAAACAGTTATCAGCTAATATATACTCTTTTAGAAATATATATATATATATATATATTAGTATAAATCAGTCACATGACCTATATAGCTTCCATTACCAATATGTAATATATAGAGATCCTGCTGATAGCTAGCTCTAAACAAGCTTTTTTTATGATAAATGTTACAAGAGAAAGTACCTGAAGCCTTTATCTATGATTGTCCCCATCCCCAGACTAGTTTTGAACTATGGCTCTCTACAGTGAGGAGCTAGGACATTAGATTCAAAATACTAACCCAACCCAAGCATTTATCTAATTTCTAAATATTAAGAAAAAGATCTAAATCTTCAGACACCTACATGTCTTCAAATTCAGCTCTTTAACTAAAGAAACTATATGGTGCCTGAACTAAATTCAGTCATCCCATATATTAATAGGTTTAGCAATTTAATATGGCCAAAGCCCTATTAGCAAAATTATAATACTAGTAAAAATCAGTCATGTGTCACATGACCTATATAGCTTGCATTACCAATATGCATTATATAAAAAGCCTGCTAATAGCTCTAAACAAGCTTTTTTATGATAAATGCTACAAAAAAGTACCTGAAGCCTTTATCTATGATTATTCCCACACTCAGACTGGTTTCAAGCAATGGCTCTCTTCAGTGAGGATCTAGAACATTTGATTCCCAGTTAGATCGGACTCATATAGTTTCTTTAGTTAAAGATGTTAATTTGAAGACATGTAGGTGTCTGAAGATTTAGATATTTTTTCTAATATTTAAGAATTAGATAAATGCTTGGCTTGAGCTAGTATTTTGAATCTAATGTTCTAGCTCATCACTGATGAGAGCCATAGATCAAAACTGGTCTGGGGATAGAGACAATCATAGATAAAGGCTTCAGTTACTTTTTTTATAGCATTTATCATAAAAAAATAAAAAAATAAGCTTGTTTAGCAGGCTCTTTGTATATTACATATTGGTAATGCAAGCTATATAGGTCATGTGATATGTGCCTGATTTTTATTAATATTATAATTTTGCTATTAAGGCTTTGGTTATATTAAATTGCTAAGCCTACTATTGTACGGGATCATTCAATTTAGTTCAGGACCATATAGTTTCTTTTGAAAAGGGGTTAATTTGAAGACATGTAGGTGTCTGAAGATTTAGAACTTTTTCTTAATATTTAAGAATTAGTTAGATGATTGGCTTGAGTTAGTATTCTGAATCTAGTGTCTTAACTCCTCAATGAAGAGAGCCATAGCTCAAAACTGGTCTAGTGATGGGGTCAATCATAGATAAAGGCTTTATGTACTTTCTCTTGTAGCATTTATCATTAAAATAATAAGTTTCTTTAGAGCTATTAGCAGGCTCTTTATATATTACATATTGATAATGCAAGCTATATAGGTCATGTGACATGTGACTGATTTTTACTACAAATTATAATTTGCCTATTACGGTTTTGCCTATATTAAATTGCTAAGCCTACTAATATATAGGATGACTGAATTTAGTTAAGGCCCAAATAGTTTCTTTAGTTAAAAAGCCGAATTTGAATACATGTAGGTGTCTGAAGATTTATATCTTTTTTTTAATATTTAAGAATTAGATAAATGCTTGGTTGAGTTAGTATTTTGAATCTAATGTCTTATCTACTTACTGAAGACAGCCATAGCTCATTACCTGTCTGGGGGTTGGGACAGTCATAAATAAAGGCTTCGGGTACTTTCTCTTGTAGCATTTATCATAAAAAATAAGCTTGTTTAGGGCTATTAGCAGGCTCTTTATATATGTGAGTGTAAATTTATAAATAAATATTAGAAAATACAGTATTTAAAAGTTTATAAAAATATATCTATAACTGTCACTTAGAAGCACTTTCAACTATCTTTGTAGTTTTTGTCAACTAGTACTTTTAAAATGTCAGCTTTTCCATAATTCCATGATGTCAACTTTCCCATAATTCTATGATCTTAACATCTGCTGCTTGCCTATTAATTAAATCTTGCTTGTATTTATATATTAACAATGCTTCTTTAATTTTAATATTATTATTTCTTTCAGTTTCCAATATTTTTACATTACTATAATTAAAATCAAAACCATATATATATATATATATGATTTATTATGGTCATAAAAGACAGAAGCTGATAAATTATCATTATTTTTATAATTTTGTTTTGTATTTTGAACCCTTTTTAATAATAACAAGTGGTCCTTTGTTCTTTTTTCCAATGTGCACCTCAATTCACCTATATATACACTGCCACATCTACATGTCCATTTGTAAATGATACAATTTTTATTTGACTATAAAGTCTTATCTTCTGAATTATTTATTAATTTATTTAATGTAGGTGGTGCATAAAATGCAGTATCACATATACCTTTATTGTCAAATAAAAATTGTATCTTTTACAAATGGACTTGTAGGTGTGGCAGTGGATATATAGGTCAATCGACTTGCACATTGGAAAAAAGAACAAAGGAGCACTTGTTATTATTAAAAAGGGTTCAAAATACAAAACAAAATTATAAAAATAATGATAATTTATCAGCCAAATGTATAAAGTTATATTTTCCTTATCTAATTAGACCTCCATAGATTGAGGTTATTAACCCCCCTTCCTCTTTAGTTAGATCTAAATACACTCTTAATTAATATGCTCACCAGATTATTTTTCCAAGTTAAGCTATTTTCATGTTTCTCAGTATATTAAAAGAAAAAAGGTATTTGTTATGTAACTCCATTTAGAATAAGGACATTTTTATTCACTTAAAAGTTAACGCTATCCAATATTTTTCTATGTTGCTACAATAATTCTGAAAAGGTGATTTTTTTTTTTTATTATTCATTTGACTATGTTATACTCTTAATATTTCAAAGACTTTATTATTCTCAAGTTATAAAATTCATGAGGATGGAATTTCAGTCTGTTAAATAGCAAGGAAGGGAAGGGGGATAAATTTTAAAATCTATTTTGTATAAATTAAATCTTTTCCATAATTATTACATAGCATAACATTAATTGCCTAAATGATAGCATTCAAGTGAGTTTTATGTGTATTGAAATAGAAACATCCATTTCATGTCAATAAAGACATAGTTTTATGCTCCATTGCCGATATAGGGATTTGTTTATTAAATATTATATGCTTCCAGCTTGAAGGATTGCGATGAGTTCAGCCCCATAGACTTTCTTCATGCCCTATCCCACAGATAGTTGACCTTCCGGGGATCATTTTCATATAATAGGCCTCTCATGTCATTTCCAAGGGACTCTTAACCACTTCATTTTCTTCATTTGGAAGCATGATATCACATCGGATTCTTCTGCTTTTATATCAGCCCTGCTACTCTTTCATTATTATTAATTTATTTATTTAATGACCTCATTTTGATGTTGTAACCATAAAATTGCACTTTGCTCATATATATATATTATAACGATCCAAACGAAGTAGTAGATCGCATCGCACCGCACCGCACTACCAAAGGGCGCCATCTAGGCATTTGAGCCTAGAAAAATTTATAAAGTAGGCAGATACGCGCTGTTAGGATTCCACTTTATTTACATATTTAGATCGTTAGCCCATTGTCACTAGCTCAGCGGAATAGCAGAGATTTAATAATATCATTTACTAGTATATAAAAGAATAAAGTAAGCCACTGCCAGTAATTATCATACAAACAGATTTATTTATGCACATATATATATAAGGTTTAAAATTATTTTAGTGATGTACATTTAACATTATTTTTAACTTTGATTTTACTTTAATTTACATTGAGTTATTATTATATTATAAATTTACATTTTTAATCAAGTTCGCACAGATGGGCTTATAAACCTGTTTAATATGTTGCTATAGATCGGTTACATAGATTTCACACGGTCAAAAACATTTCAAAGTAAACATAAATGATCAAAATACAAAATTATTGATTACTGACAATTGCATAGGGAATTATAAGAAACCCTCTAGTATTCATCGTAAGATACTTGCATCGTCACCAATAACTTAAAGGACATCCGAATAAATACATTAGAGACACTCACTGTAAGGTATCATTATTTATCGAATGTCTATATATTTTGATCAAATATGAAAACCCAAAACATACCTAACCGATAACCAATCTATGCAAGCATCTATAAACAACTTAAATTTAATAGTTTTATTTAGGATCGAGCCTGAATCGACTACATAGATTTGCATTTGAAAATAAAATATTCTATCCCTACTTAACCTTAGGCAACACATTTCGCAATCAACTGGCGCCAATCCATCTGATACATTCATGTATTCAATGTAGCATGATATGACAACACAACTATATTGTCAGGAATGTACATCTGAACAATATGTAGAAATAGAAACGACATTGACTCTCCACCCACAGGGAATGACATCTGTGGGCAAGTAGATCAATAAACTAAAAACTCCATAGGAATGGGCTGCGGTATTCTGCCGACTTACAAACCCATCCATAGGCAAACAGAGGGTGTGTGGCGTATATCTATAATCCTGCCCGTAGCGGATCTCATATTACACCTACTAATTACATAAATATATCCAATCCATTGAACCAATTCAACTACGAAATGAACAACCCAAGATTACCTCCCTTAATATATCTTTACAAATCGATACAGCCATTCACGCCTGACTTAAGTTTAACATTTTTTTATAATTTATTTAACGGAAAACAGAAATCATAATAAAACTTAAAGAACAAATTAAATAAATAAATAAATAAATGGAAATGATTTTTACAAATTAAATACATTAAATAAAATTATAACTAATTAATACAATAATGTTGGTCAGGTAGAATAATATTGAAATCATTTAAATCTGGAAAGTTTTTAATTTACTGTTCATAAGTTTTAAAGTCTTACGGTTATTGAAATAGTTCATCTTCAGTATATTCCTTGCCGTTTGCACGTGAATTCCCACGTCAGTCCGAAGATTCGTATCCAGTTGATCGATTTATTTATCCTTTGGAGATTTTTATTTTTATTTTTTAGTGTAATTGGTCCTCAATGAAGAAACGATGGCCCATTTTTCTTCCTTTCTTACAGAACTGAAGGGATTGAAGCTGTGCGTCTTTTTCAATCCCCCCAGCACTAACACCTAGCTGTTACATCATCAATAATCAATCACTCCTCATTCACTAACTACCAAGCTTTCCAAAACCTGTCCTTTTTATATTAATGTCAAGGATTGAATTAACATTGCGTCATGGAGTGATGATTCTTTCGCTGAGGTCAGATTTCCCAAATGGATTTCTTTCATTGGCTAATCAATTTCTATTGTTTTTTTTTTCTATCTGACTGAGGTTATTACATTTAAATGCTCAAGGCTGGTTTTAATTTAACTAATTAACAATCATTTCCATTTCTAATTAATTACCCTGTTTTCCAAATCAAAAATATATTTCAAGACAAATTTAAAGATATAATTTTATCTCCAAATCTTTTTTAAAATTTAGTTTTAAAAATACCTTTTTCTTAATAAAAATTTTATTTTAATAATTTTTCATTATCTGTGCGACTTAATATATAAGAGTTTAAGACGATATTTTAATTTCAATTTTTAATTTTTAAAGAAAGTTTTTAAATGCGAACTTTTTATTTTAACTTGTTTAATAATATATATAAAAAAAAACAATGTAACGAACGTCTGTGCTCGTTACAATATATATATATATATCTTTCCAATATTAGTGATTAGTTTAATTAATAATATTGTTATTCTTCTTATTTTATTTAAAATCTCACCATCGTAATTTATTCCATTCATTTAAGAGTATACATATATTAGAAAAACAAAGTATTCTTTTCTTTTAAAATCTTAATTTAAAGAATGGTTAAAAATATTATGTTCGCTAAGTAAAGATGCTTGATTTAAATGTATACTATTTTATTAAATGTTCACAAATCTTATCTTTAATGAGTAAACCAATTTTAAATATATTTTATTTATATTTCACAACCGAAATGGGGTGAAAATAATTATGTAATATGTATAATGATTCTTAGAACGCTCCATAAATGTGTATATTAATTGTCACCTTTTAGAACCACCACTAAAACATTAATTCAAATTTATTATAAGTCATTTTGTAATCAAATGATTGGTATCTTGAACTCACCCACCAAATATGCCTATTTACGTAAATATGTCATTTATTCATAAGAGCATATGAATCATCTTGTCACGCACATTCAAATAAATATATAATCAATTTGCTATTTCATTAAATATTTTATTAAAAAATTTATTATTCAAGCAACTTATGTAGTTCGAATTATCTTCTTTCCACTTTCATACATTCCAACTATAATGATCCAAACGAAGTGGGAGATCGCACCGCACCGCACTACCAAGGGCGCCATCTAGGCATTTGAGCCTAGAAAAATTTATAAAGTAGGCAGATACGCGCTGTTAGGATTCCACTTTATTTACATATTTAGATCGTTAGCCCATTGTCACTAGCTCAGTGGAGACGCAGAGATAATAAAATATATAACCTTAGATATAAATATAAAAAAATAATAAAAGCCACTGCCAGAAATTAACACAGAAAAATATTTATTTACGCACATATAAAATCATTCTAAACCCGAGGAATAAGTTTAACATTTAGATTTTTATCTTAATTTTTAATTTTACATTTAAAATAGCTTGCTATAATGTTTAATATTTTATTTAGAGGGTCGGGTATGAATAGGCTACATAGATCTGCATTTGAAAAGACAATATTCTTCCCTTATTTAACCCTAGGCTAAAAGTTCAAAATCAAACTGACGCCAATCATCCGATACACTTATGTATTCAATGTAGCATGAAAATACAATGGCACTAAATAGACTATACTGTCAGGAATGCACATCTGAACAGTATAGTGAGAAGACATTGTTGCTCTCCACCACCAGGAATGCTACTTCTGATGGTGAGTAGAACAATAAACATAAAACTCCATAGGAATGGATTGCGTCTTACTATCCAATTCCATAGGCAACAGAGGGTGTGCGGCGTATATATGTAATCCTGCACGTGGCAGATCTCCTGCTACATTTACTACCTACACAAATATATCGAAACCATTGAGCCAATTCAACCACGAAACAAATAACCTAAGATTACCCTCCCTTAATATAACCTTACAAAACCATATAGCCGTTCACGCCCGACTTAAATTTATCATTTAGATATGTTCGCACAGATAACTTTTATACAATTTGTTTTAAAATGTTAAATATAGATCGGCTGCACAGATTCCACGGTCAAAAACATCCAAATTAAACACAATCGATCAAAATACAAAATCATCGATAACGTCAATTGCAAAAAGGGAATACACAAAACCCATGGCACTCACCATAAGGTGCCTGCATTAACATCGTTGACCTATACATTCTAATCGACTGTGAAAATCTCAACATCATCAACCGCTAACGAATCCATGCAATGTCTATACCCAACTTTAAATTTTATGCATTTAAAATTTAAACAATAAATAATTTATACAATTAAAATGAATGGAAATGATTTTTTTATCAATAACAAACATATAAAATTAAACATCAATTGATTTTAAACTTAAAGATCAGATAGAAATTCCATTTTTAACATTTAAATTGCTTGCACGAAAGTTCTTAATTATTTAAAATTTTTTAAGTTCATTGTTAATAGCTTACGGAAGAAGAGTCCAGGTTCTTGTTTTTCCACGGAGTCCTTGTTTGAAACCCGGTCAGATATTCCGGAGGTAGCATTAGCTGGTTCATTTCGGTATCACAATCAGTTCATTTTTTAAAATAGAGAGTGTGTGATATGTGCGTCTCTATCACCACTCTCAAAACAAACAGCTGGAACTGCCCAATACTCAATATTTCTCCTTTTTATATTATCCACATGGATTCAAACAACAAAACGTCACCAATCCATCACTTTCATTAGGGTCCGAGCCAAGGCTTGGTGCTTCCATTGGTCAAGCTAATTTCTCTTATCTAATTTCCATCTGACCCTTTAATTACATAAGAGCCTTGAGGGCTAGCTTGTTTTTCAAATAATAAACAATCATTTCCATTTATAGATTACAGGAATTAATTAATACCTGTTTTTATTTTAACTTATATTAAATATTTTAATATTTAACTCTTGTGTTTTTTTATCAAAAAAAAAAAAAAAATACGTTCAAATATCCTTTTTTTATTTATATAAAAAAAAATATTTTTAAAGTTTAGCATCTGTGCGAATATATATATTTAACAACATTTTAATTTTAGCGTTTAGTTTTTTTATAGATTTTTAATACATTTATTTTTATTTGCGAACTTTGTTTTTCTTTTAAATTAATGTAACGACATATTTATATATCGTTACATATCAGTAAACTTCCTCAAAAAACAAAAACATTAAAAAAAAAAAAAAAGCTTTACTTAGTGTTAGTAATTAATTACGTTACACAAATTGATTACAGTATATATGAAAATTTTAAAAGGACAAAACTTTTTTTTAAAAGACAAAACAGTAATTACATACAAATATAATGATAAAAAAAATGTTGACTGTTGATTCCTTATTACCAGCTAAATTTCTGCCCCCTCCCTTCCAAGTTTCATTTCTCCTATCTTTTACTATTACTTAGGCAAGTTGAACTATTAGATTTTAGTTTAACAAGACTTTTTAAAAAAAAAATTTATGATTTAGATACTTTTTATTCCTCGAATTTATCTCTACATATACGCAATTTTTTCTTACTGGCAGCACTTTTTAAACAAAACTTCAACTGTAACTCCACGTCAATACAACAAATATATTTATACTAATTTGAGAAAAAATATTGCGGGCATGATTTATTTTCAAAAATACTAGTGGTTTATTAAAGATAGAAAATTTCATCATCATCAATTCCCCTTCTCAGGGTCAATCTCTGAGGTAAGGCCACACTTGGGACGCCAATTATAATGATCCAAACGAAGTGGGAGATCGCATCACACCGCACCGCACTACCAAGGGCGCCATCTAGGCATTTGAGCCTAGAAAAATTTATAAAGTAGGCAGATACGCGCTGTTAGGATTCCACTTTATTTACATATTTAGATCGTTAGCCCATTGTCACTAGCTCAGTGGAGACGCAGAGATAATAAAATATATAACCTTAGATATAAATATAAAAAATAATAAAAGCCACTGCCAGAAATTAACACAGAAAAATATTTATTTACGCACATATAAAATCATTCTAAACCCGAGGAATAAGTTTAACATTTAGATTTTTATCTTAATTTTTAATTTTACATTTAAAATAGCTTGCTATAATGTTTAATATTTTATTTAGAGGGTCGGGTATGAATAGGCTACATAGATCTGCATTTGAAAAGACAATATTCTTCCCTTATTTAACCCTAGGCTAAAAGTTCAAAATCAAACTGACGCCAATCATCCGATACACTTATGTATTCAATGTAGCATGAAAATACAATGGCACTAAATAGACTATACTGTCAGGAATGCACATCTGACCAGTATAGTGAGAAGACATTGTTGCTCTCCACCACCAGGAATGCTACTTCTGATGGCGAGTAGAACAATAAACATAAAACTCCATAGGAATGGATTGCGTCTTGCGTCTTACTATCCAATTCCATAGGCAACAGAGGGTGTGCGGCGTATATATGTAATCCTGCACGTGGCGGATCTCCTGCTACATTTACTACCTACACAAATATATCGAAACCATTGAGCCAATTCAACCACGAAACAAATAACCTAAGATTACCCTCCCTTAATATAACCTTACAAAACCATATAGCCGTTCACGCCTGACTTAAATTTATCATTTAGATATGTTCGCACAGATAACTTTTATACAATTTGTTTTAAAATGTTAAATATAGATCGGCTGCACAGATTCCACGGTCAAAAACATCCAAATTAAACACAATCGATCAAAATACAAAATCATCGATAACGTCAATTGCAAAAAGGGAATACCCAAAACCCATGGCACTCACCATAAGGTGCCTGCATTAACATCGTTGACCTATACATTCTAATCGACTGTGAAAATCTCAACATCATCAACCGCTAACGAATCCATGCAATGTCTATACCCAACTTTAAATTTTATGCATTTAAAATTTAAACAATAAATAATTTATACAATTAAAATGAATGGAAATGATTTTTTTATCAATAACAAACATATAAAATTAAACATCAATTGATTTTAAACTTAAAGATCAGATAGAAATTCCATTTTTAACATTTAAATTGCTTGCACGAAAGTTCTTAATTATTTAAAATTTTTTAAGTTCATTGTTAATAGCTTACGGAAGAAGAGTCCAGGTTCTTGTTTTTCCACGGAGTCCTTGTTTGAAACCCGGTCAGATGTTCCGGAGGTAGCATTAGCTGGTTCATTTCGGTATCACAATCAGTTCATTTTTTAAAATAGAGAGAGAGTGTGTGATATGTGCGTCTCTATCACCACTCTCAAAACAAACAGCTGGAACTGCCCAATACTCAATATTTCTCCTTTTTATATTATCCACATGGATTCAAACAACAAAACGTCACCAATCCATCACTTTCGTTAGGGTCCGAGCCAAGGCTTGGTGCTTCCATTGGTCAAGCTAATTTCTCTTATCTAATTTCCATCTGACCCTTTAATTACATAAGAGCCTTGAGGGCTAGCTTGTTTTTCAAATAATAAACAATCATTTCCATTTATAGATTACAGGAATTAATTAATACCTGTTTTTATTTTAACTTATATTAAATATTTTAATATTTAACTCTTGTGTTTTTTTATCAAAAAAAAAAAAAATACGTTCAAATATCCTTTTTTTATTTATATAAAAAAAAATATTTTTAAAGTTTAGCATCTGTGCGAATATGTATATTTAACAACATTTTAATTTTAGCGTTTAGTTTTTTTATAGATTTTTAATACATTTATTTTTATTTGCGAACTTTGTTTTTCTTTTAAATTAATGTAACGACATATTTATATATCGTTACACAACATATATATGCATTCTTTTGTTAAATATGTCTTATTGTCTCTTTCAATTTTCTAGTAGGCTGGCTTTAAAAATTAATTCTCATGTGCCATCCATATTATGTTATTCATTAGGTGTTTAATCTGAGGTTTGTGAAATGGGTTCAAATCTAGGTTGGTCCTGATCTAAATCTCAGGCTTGACTGGGTTTGAAGTATGTTTCATTGAGTTCCAGCTCTTGTTAGATGGATCAACATATTTTGACCGGTACAATATATATATTAATACAAACTATAGCTATTTCTTTGAATAAACCTTTGAGGGAATAAATGGATCCAAATCTTTTGCAGAAATTGCTTGTTAAATGTTGATAATTTGTATCATTTGTCTCTGGAAAGTCATAAGAGCTTTTATTGTTGTAAAAATGTGATAAATTACAGATGTATTGCTTCTAAAAATAATTTGCCAGCAAAAGGACATTGTTGGATAGCTCCCCCTGGAGGGACTCGGATAAAAAACTATGGGTGTTTTTAAAAAGAAATAATAATAATAATTTTATTTATTTTTTTATTAATTATTTATTTTAATATTATGTAAATATATATTCCTTTAGTTATATGATATATTATGCATTTATTCTTATGCTTAGGAAGTAAAACTTATACATTTGTATTTTTTATTATTAGCTTAAAATAACTTAAATGAGATATGTATCCAGGTAAAAATATGCATATCTTTATACTCACGAGAAGTATTTTATTATACTTGCTTCCATATAAGTAAACAGTCAATATATGGTTTATCAGAAGCTTGTAATACTTTTTATTATATTATAATAATTTCATTATTAACTTTTTAATAAGTCAAGGTATTTATTAGTATTATATTTAGCAATATTTGCCTATGTTATTTATGACCACTTTAGTTTATAAAATTTCATGCTGTTGAATACAAGTATTTCTTATTTGTTGTGCTACTTAAAGTGTTTTATAGACATTTAACTTGCATTTATTTAATGGTTTTATACATTGCTTAATGTATGTATTTTTAGAAATTGAAGATTTATTTCTCTAGTTTATTCAGCGATATTTTTTTTCATCATGCCATGGTTTTGCCTAGGATATATGCTAGTCCCATGTAGATAAGTGTAGGATGCATGTAGCTGTATTAAATTTTGTGCCTTATATTGTACTTTGAAGGATTTGAGCATGCTCTCCCCAATGTTTGGTATTTATTTCTCATGAGAGGATTATACTTCAATATTTTATGATTATTTTCCTGCTTAGCCATTGTATATTGATCCCTAGAAAAGGATTTTTCCTGTGGTAAATATTCCATTTCCATCTGTTGAGACCTTGTCTACACATATATTTAACTAAGCAAAAGTGTTGGAATATACCATTATTCCATTCCAGTTGTGTAGTTATCTCAGAGGAGCTTTTCTCCCTCATGAAGATATTTATATTCCACCATGTAAGGTGAAGTTATGGATGTGTTAAGATTGTCATGGCAGTGATAATGCAGAATTTTTAAGTGTATAGTCACTTCAAGGTCACTTTTCTATCTATAGTGTTTAGTCATGTGAAGTAATGTATGTATTGTATTGTGCCTACCCAGCAGTTTACAAACAAGCTGATAAATATGTTAAGAATTTAATGTTTATTAATCTGGATAGCCTAATGAGAGATGCACATATGCAATATTCTCATTATCATTATCCAGAAGTTGATGGACAGATAAGGCAATTAAAGAGATAAAATAATTTATTATGTGGACATGGGCAAAATCTAGTGTGTTGTGTGTGTGGCTTTTGAAGTGTTTTCTCATATTTCTATTGTTAAGTAAATAATGCCAGATAGTAATCTTCTTATTTGTGTTTTATATTATCATAATACTTTGTTGATAAAAATTCAGCCATCTGTCAGTTAGGATTTAAGTTTTTCTAATATTAATGTGTTTTTTAAATTCTATCAATAGAATATTATAACATCACATGATCACCATCTCTTATTCCAGCACATAACTGTTATTAAACAGGCAAAACTTTCCATACAGTAGTGCCACTGTGTGCCAACTAGAGTAATCAATGGATTCCAGAAGGCTTATGCATAAAATCTCTAACTAGTACCTACTCATCCAATATCCCCAGAGTAGTTTCTGCCTTGTGGTCTTCATCAGTGAGGAGCATTGTATCTGAGAGCACCGTATCTAGATCTTAGGATCTAATGCAATCCTCCAGCAGTCATCTTTTATCTCTACTTAACTACAAAACTATGAGAATGAAATTAAAAACACAACAATATTTTCAATCTAACCTCAATAGCTTATATAGTCATATGGGTCTGGACCAATTCAGCACCCATACATTTTAGTGATTTTAGCTCTTTAACAACCATAGCCACCACTATCCTATTAGACAGAATTGGTATTAAACCACTAAACATCACATGATCACTTATGCTAGCACATAACTGTTATTAAACAGGCAAAACTCTCCATACAGTAGTACCAGCCTGTGCCAACCAGAGTAATCAATGGATGCCAGAAAGCTTGTCAATCCTGCATAATAGAATAGTGGTAGCTATGGTTGTTAAAGAGCCAAAGTCACCAAAATGTATGGTGCTGAATTGAGTTTAGACCCATATGACTATATAAGCTATTTAGCTTAGATTGAAAATATTATTGTGTTTTCAATTTCATTCTCATAGTTTTACATAGAGATAAAAGGTGGCTACTGCAGGGTTGCATTAGATCCTAAGATCTAGGTGCAGTGCTCTCAGATCCAAGGCTCCTCACTGATGAAGACCACAAGCCAGAAACTAGTCAGGAAATATTGGATGAGTAGGCACTAGATAGGAATTTTATGCACAAGCCTTCTGGAATCCATTGATTACTCTGGTTGGCACAGGGTGGCACTACTGTATGGAGAGTTTTGCCTGTTTATTAAGAATATGATAAGTTAATATGATAAGCAATAATAGTTTCCTGGACATAAAAGTGTATCTTAGATATATTTTGTTTTATTATATTTTGGAAAGATTTTTAGTAAATGATTATTTTATAAAAATAGCATAACTGAAAAATATGTTAAGAGTAAGTTAGCAAAATAATGAAGTAGTCTTACTTTAAAATGAATGTGTCATAAAATAAATAACCCAAATGTTTGTATAAAAAATTGAGGATATTTGCAAGTATGTAGATGATTATTTTATCAATTATTTTATGGTATCTTTTACAATAAACCAGCACCTATGTTTGCAGATGACCTTTCTTTGGTAAAAAGATGTAAAAAAATTTTGTAAAATGTAAATGTGATATTAAATGTCAATAAATTTATTTATTATTATTAGAATGTAGTCTTTGTTTTTTATATATGATTTTTTGTCCTGAATTTTTAATTTTGTTATAGAAATCTTGGTAAATCAGATAAACTATTTTATAAGACACAAATCCAAATTTAAAAATGCAAATGTTTCATAAGTATAATAATTCCAAAGATTGGAGTTGCATTTGAAAGAATTCAATACTTATTTAATTTTATTTTGAATTCATTATACATTTTAGATTGCATATTATTTGTTATTTCACAAATAAAAAATATATTATTTTAGAAATTGATTTAAATTGTGTTATTGATGAATATTAGAATGATATATTTTTTTCTAAATACTGGAATGTCATCCTGGTGAACGACTTTGATTTTTCCAAATTTATATTTTTAATGCAATTATTACTTAGATTAAACATTTCTTTAATTAATTATTTTATTATAATATATTGGGATGCATTAGCTCATAAAAGAAGTTCACGACTCCTTTAGTCTACTAGGATGTCATTCGTTTATTCAACATGATATGATGATTGATATTCAAATTAGTTAAGAAAAAAACCTGTGTTTGTTATATATTATTTCATGATTATTCAAATTGATTTTATTATTGCAAAAGTAAATAGTGTGGCATTAAGAAACCAATTATATTTTTATTCTACTAAAGAAAAGTACATTAGCTTTTACTCTAGAAGAGTATGTTATATCAAATCATGGCAATAAAATGGATCGGTGATTAATATTTTTTTTCTAAGATATTTCAAGAACATACATGCAAATACTTATATTGCTTAGGAAATGCATTTAAGTTTAGGGGAAATTGCTTGATTTGAAAGTATTAAATAAGAAGGAGTGAAGTTTCTCCTCTTTTTGTCTACATTATAGCAATACGCATTTATCATTAGTTTAAATTCCCTTGTATTTTAGTGCATGTGTCTGTAGTAAATTTTACTATAACTAATAAACCACTGAGCTTAGCTGTAAGATTTCATTCTCATCGGGATGGTGGAGAGATTGTTATTAAGAGTTTCTGATAATTTATATTAGCTTAGTATAAGATCCTCACTTTCTTTTTCTAAGTTAGAAATGAATCCTCCTTTCTTCTTTTTTATTACTTAATATATATATATATATATATATATATATATAAGTATATATAAAAAGAAGATTAACTATATATATATATATATATATATATATAGTTAATACACAGGCAGTGTAATATTATTATAATTACATATGAATGGACTCAAATAATATATTTTATATTTGCTTCCATGAACATTTTTATTTTAACACATACACATATATGTATCTATATCACTAATAACTTATTTAGACAGAAAATTCATGTTCAAATAATGACAGATTGCTATTTCAATTACAAATTACTTCATTAGAATAATTGCATTAAACATATATCTTATGCCAAACATAGTGGTGCTAAATTTGTTATTCATTCTTTGAAACAACAGCTATTCATTCTATATTTCAATAGCTGACAATTTTAAATATTTAAAGTTATCATATTCTAATATATAATAAATTTTCTTAAAAAGTGTAATGTAGACATGATTAGTCTGTTTTGGGATTCACTAAAAAAAATTGAGTGTTTTTAATGATTATATGGTTAGTGATTTGAATAAAAAGAAACATATGACATTCTTTATTTGGATGAATAATAAAATGAAGATAAAAAGTAGATAAATTTAAAGACACACATTCAATAGCTGACTTAAAGCTATCAAAAGAATTGGTAGATTATTGATAGTGATATTTGCTAGTCATAGTCAATTTATATATTTTATATCATTGAAAAGTATTACACAGATTTTAAAGCAAGATCATAACCCTAATACATCAACTGTTGTCACTCTTTTATATGATTATGATATTTTGAATAAACTGAGAAAATAATTTTATCAACATTTCAATAAATTAATAAAAAAAATCACATTTAAATTTAATGACATATATTTTCCTTACATTTGTCTATAAACCTGAACAGATATATTCAGCTTGATATGATTAAAATGTCTTGCCATAATGTTCAAAAGGAAATTATTGTAATTCTAATAGCATATCTGGAGAAAGTAAATTATGTTAGTGGTATATTAGATTCAATGTTTTTAAGGATGTTCTCAAAATGTTTCTAATGTTTTAATTGCGGGATTCGAACTAAGACTTTCACATGACTCACTACTCTCAGTGCCATCTCATATTGCTGACCCACCTGATCACACACATGTTGAAAAGATGAGCCTTGGCACTAATAAGAGCTTTAAATGTTCCATCATCAGATTTTCAATGAAATGGAAGGCTGAAGAGTTGCGAGTTGGAATAGTTTAAAGCCTGTCCATTAAAGTATGAAGATTGGCTATCTTAATATAAAGCTGACTGATTATATAAATGTGTGAGGATAGTAATCTAGACCAACTGATGATTGCTGGTTTAGCATGAAATACATATATTGGTGATTATATATCTTTTCAACATGTGTGTGATGAGGTGGGGTCAGCAATATGAGATGGCACTACTTCATGGTAAAT
This sequence comes from Epiperipatus broadwayi, assembly GCA_028023455.1. Classification (NCBI taxonomy): domain Eukaryota; kingdom Metazoa; phylum Onychophora; class Udeonychophora; order Euonychophora; family Peripatidae; genus Epiperipatus; species Epiperipatus broadwayi. The sequence continues at coordinate 4,872,482 of JAQFVV010000063.1, read as the reverse complement.
CATAGGATTTTACAATGTACATTTATGATTTGGACTCAGTGATTTAATTGTGAAGATATTTAAAGCTTCAAGCTTTCAAACCTAAATGCTTACGACTTGCTTAGATATATAAAAACAAAAGTTGAGAGAAGGGTGGCCACCCTTTTCTTGTAAAATCTTGGTTGTGTGTTTAGGTTTGGATGTCATTTTAGACAGCTATACTTGACATCTGATTGGCTGTCAGTTAAGTGTTGTAACAAATGCTAAAGATTTGGCAGTATCTCGATAAATTTCAATTTTCAACTTTCAGCGCTTCGCAAATTAAAATATTATTTACATACTTTACTGCTAAATATTATTTACATACTTTCCTGCTTGTTATGTATTCTAAAAACTACTTTGTAGTAAATCATAGGATTTCTCATTGTACATTTATGATTTAGACTCAGTGAGTTAATTGTGAAGATATTTAAAGCTTCAAGCTTTCAAATCTAAATGCTTACAACTTGCTTAGATATATAGAAAGAAAAGTTGAGAAAAGGGTGGCTGCCCTTTTTTCGTAAAATCTTTGTTGTGTGCTTAGGTTTGGATGTCATTTTAGACAGCTATCCTTGACATCTGATTGGCTGTCAGTTATGTGTCGTAATGAGCACTAGAGATTTGGCAGTATCTCGATTTATTTTAATTTTCAACTTTCGGCACTTTGCAAATTAAAATATTATATAAATATGCTTTATAAAGTGTATGATATTTTAAAAATAAATCTTTCCAGTTTTAGTCAAACTTAATGCATTTTGTTACTATGCATCATACCTATTTTTACAAAACCTGGAGACAACCCACATAACCACTGTTGTTAATATGTGAAACACCCTGGTTTGCATATCCCAACAGTTTGAAAGTTTGATGCTGTTGATCTTTTATTAATGACATTGGTGCTTTTGTGACAAACCATGTTTTTTCCTTTTTTTTGTCATCTTGCTCAATGCATATCAGTTTAACTTTCTGTGGGTCAAAATCATGTCCCTGTTCTCTTTTATGGTCTAAAAATACAGACATGTTCTGCTTTATTCTTGTTGAAATGTTACTTTTGGATTTATTAAATTATATAGCATTGCATACCATGTCATAATATTGGATAGTTACATATCCCAACAGTTTAAAAGTTCGATGCTGTTTGACCCTTTTATTAATGATTTTGGTGTTTTTGCAATAAACCATGTTTTTTCTTTTTTTTTGTCATCTTACTCAATGCATATTACTTTACCTTTCTGTGGGTCAAAATCATGTCCATGTTCCCTTTTATGGTCTAGAAATACAGAGGTGTTCTGCTTTATTTTTGTTGAAATCTTGGTTTTTAATTCAGTATATTATATTGGATAGCATATTCTGGACTTTGTCTTTAGAGTTATTATTAATTTATTTGTTACATGGTCTTCTAAACCTATGCTAAATATTTGCTTTGTATATATGTTATTTTTGTTGTAATTCCTGCAATGTAAGACATGGTTACTCTTATTTTTGTTGCTCTTTGCTTGTAATATTCTATTTCATTTTTAAAATTTAAAATTTTTGATTACAGTGTGAAACATTTTTTATGGTCTCTGATGTTAACTAGATCTTTTATATATATTTTGACATTGTGCTTAGAAAGCTTTGAAGGCTGCTAGTTTATATGCCATCAGGATTTGTAGATGAAAACATTCTCAAGGCAATGACAAATTCTTTATCCGTGAAACATTTTTTATGGTCTCTGATGTTAACTAGATCTTTTATATATATATGTTGACATTGTGCTTAGAAAGCTTTGAAGGCTGCTAGTTTATATGCCATCAGGATGTGTAGATGAAAACATTCTCAAGGCAATGACAAATTCTTTATCCATCACTATTTCTGAAAGTATAGCTAAACAAACACCAACAGCTAAAAGTTTTATCCAATTCCCTAAAATCTTGTTTTCTTTCTGTTGTATTTTAAATATAATCTATAAATCAATTATTTATCAATAAGTAACCAAATCATTATATATAATCTTCTCACATATGTTGTAGTAATTAATGTTTTATTATTAATTTTTCCAAAAATCAAAAACTTACGTTTTTCATTTGTTAGGTTATATTCAAGCTTCAGGTTATGTTTTAATACTGGTTATCAGATTACCAGAAAATGATTCTCATCAGCTTCACAATTGATTCACTATTTGTAATGATACAGATGGCAGAGTATACTAGGGATTATGCAAATCATTATAACCCAAGCAGTGAATAATCATAAATTAGAAAATTAACAACAAATTAATATCTAAAGATAAGTAATATCTAAGTTTTAAATATAGGATCACAATAATCCTTCAAAGTCATCAGACACTTTTGTGATTGGATTTCAAAAATGTACAGTATAAAAACTTAGGCTAACCACCATTTTCCAGTGACAAACTTAAGGCATATTATAATATGAATCATCAAAATTTTATCTATACACATGTACTTAAGTGCTAAATGTACAAAGACTGTGAACAAGAATAAGCATATATATATATATATATGCCTAACTTATTCCATTATTCAATAATTTTATTAGGATAATCTACAGATCCTTTAAAACACAGCTCTATGATGAAATTAGTCACACACAGTTGTAATTCACAAAACAGTTAGCTAGAAAAATAAAAATATTTTTTATTGTAAATAAATATAGTTTTACTTCCCACTATTATGTAAAACATATAATTGTTAATTAGAGAAGATATAAATTAGTATTAAAGTTTATCGGCTTAACGTTTTCAAGGATCCATGCCTCATACTCATAGCCTTCATAAAATGTATAATAAAATATATGCAAATACAAATATTCAAATAAGCTAGTATTACATAGCCCATTTCTTCGAGATCTCGAAGCAAGTGTCTTTTCTATTAATGGCATGGATGTATCCATTGATGTAGAATGCTTCCTTTTTTTTCTTTTGTGATTATTTGATTCTGAGCACAATATTGTGGGATTGGTGGGTGTGAAGTTGTGTCCAGATTGTATAGCATGCTCCAAAAATACAGAGGATGTGTTGCTATTTTTCTGAGCTCTGTTAAATGTGTAAATATGTTGAGCCAGTGTAGTTTTGATAAAGTCATAAAATTTAATAATACAATACACAATAATGTACCTCGCACCAATCTACCTAGAATAACAATCCCCTACATTCCTAAAATATCTAACAAACTAATGAAAGCATTAAATGATAAATTTAACATAGCAGTTAGAACTCCACCTAATTCTAATAGATTGATTAACAACTCTAAAAACCACATTGATCGATCGTTCACCCCACACGGGTGTACTCTGTTGCCTGCCCTCAGGCCGGATGCTACACTATATATTATGGGGAAACGAAAGCTACAATCAATACTAGACTGGCTCAACATATTTACACATTTAACAAAGCTCAGAAAAACAGCAACACATCCTCTGTATTTTTGGAGCAGGCTAGACAATCTGGACACAACTTCACACCTACCAATCCCACAATATTGTGCTCAGAATCAAATAATCACAAAAGAAAAATAAAGGAGGCATTCTACATCAATGGAAACATCCATGCCATTAATAGAAAAGACACTTGCTTCGAGATCTAGAAGAAATGGGCTACATAATACTAGATTATTTGAATATTTGTATTTGCATATATTTTATTATACATTTTATGAAGGCTATGAATATGAGGCATGGATCCTCAAAAACGTTAAGCCGATAAACTTTAATACTAATTTATATCTTCTCTAATTAACAATTATATGTTTTATTATAAATAGAAAAAAAATTAAAATAATAATGTAACAAACCCAAAATTACTACACATACTTTACATAATATATGTAACTATTATTGCCTTATGGTTGTGTTTAATCTATTAAACATTTAGTCTAAATGAGTCACTTTTTAAAATATTAAATCTCTAAAGAATATTTCATAATAAAAAGTAGTCTATTTATTCAGTTATTCAGTGTACTGAATGTTTCTTACACAAGTAAATAGAGGGATTTGAACTTAGGATTTTTCACTCTACATTCATCCTCCACTTCCATTTCAAACAACTGACACACATGATCATGTACATGTTAAAAAAGATCCTCAATATACATTATTTTATGCAGAACCAGCACTTATCAGTTGGGCCAGATCATAATCTCCCTATATATATATATATATATATATATATATATATATATATATATATATATATATATATATATATATATATATATATATATATATATATATTGTACCCTCACTTCCAAAAATATATAATATAACTTAAAATATGACTAGCTCAATTAAATCGTTATGCTCGGCTAAAATATGTATAACTATTATTAATATATTTTTATAATACTATATCTTATCAGATTTAGTACAACTAACAGAAAATTAATATAGTTCAATATCATGTACTAATTAAATAAGTATTTATTAAATCATGAGACTATGAAGTGAAGTTACAAGTGGCAATATGAATTTACATTGAGCCCATGTCTTTAAAGACATAATCTCAATGGCATAAGAATACTATCACCTCTTTATTATCTCACTAATACATCTATAGCACTCCTATGTCTTTTATAAAATTAACTAACTTCAATAATATCAATAAATAAATCTCAATCTTTTATCAAAGAAATATAACTAAATAATCTCAGGTTCTTTTAATTATCTTAAAGTAATAATACTTCTTGCAGATAGGCATGATAAGGGATTTAATATCAGACCTAACTACACTTAACTTATAATAATAATAAATAACTAATAATAATAATCTCCAGTGTATAAGTTAACCTTATCTATTTTATTATACTACTAATCATTAAGAAAACAAGTAAATCATCTACATGTCTTTCATCTTCATATAGTATCTTAATTGAGAATATAATAAAATCTTATAATCTAATAATATGTGGCAATAAATAATATTATACTTTTATATTATGCATTATAACTATTTCATGACCATAATAACATAATATGTTAATATCAATGAATTTTTATAAATTATATTAAGAAAATACTGTATTTCTTTTTTTTTAAAAAAAAATAATAATAATTTAATTCATATTGTGCAAATATTATGTTTTATTCAAATTATCTGTTGTCAAATGCTGTGGTGCAAAATAATGAATTCGACACACTTTTAAAACAACTTAAACAAATTTATTTACATCAACTTTAATAAACAACTTATATACATTATTTACATTATAAGTGGAAATCAAGAAAATAAAAATAAGAAAAATAATAATAATACAAGATTCGTACATTGTTATTATTTCCATAATCCAAAATAAATAATTAATACATTTCTTAAATGTTTTATCAGTAACATTTAATTGAGTTTATGAACTTATATTTTACTAGATATCATTTATAATCACTTAGTACAATATAAGGCTTTTATGTGAAATATCGCTTAGGTAGCACATGTGAAATAAACAAACTTTAACAATTAAAATGCTACTCCATTTAAGTATTATAGCTATTTTTATTATAATGTAACTATTATGTATTACATTTATTATTAACATTAACTAAATATCAACTAAGGTATAGATTGATATAACTTTGTAATATTATGTGACTTTTATTGATTACATAATTATTTACTTCATTCTGATGTAATTTCATAATATATGTCTTACCAAAATATGCAATACATATATGTTCTTTTCTTAAAATAATATTTTAAAATTATTCAACAATTTTGTGAAGACAAAAAAATTTATTTATAAATTACCAATTTTTATAAAGTTATTATATTAAAATAAAATTCTATGATTCTTTTCCATTTAAACTACTACTCTTCTCTACTTGTTATTCCGATTCCCTCTTAATAAAATCTTATCTTCAAGTATCATTCTAATCTTATTTAACTTCAGTATCAGCTTACCAATTTAAAAAAAAAAATGACTATCTAAACTCTCTTATATCCCATCATCTATATATGATAAACCCTTCAAACAAAATATAAATTTCTATCTAAAATTAATTTAACTTGTCTAATAAAAAATATATATATATAGATATATTTTTACTTCTTACTAACTTGAAAATAAATATAAATGACTCATACTAATATAATAAATCAAACTCCTAATATTGTAACAGAGACATTAAAGTTTATTCACGAAAGAATCATATAATTATTTCTAGATAACTCTTATTACGTTGTATTAAATTTATATTATAAAATAAAGTATGCATATTAAAATAAAATGATTATTGATAGTATTATGCGTGTATATTCTTTAAATATTTATCCATTTACTCAACAATCAAATAATACTTGGTTTATCTAAAGAAAACAAAGCAAAATACATTAAATTATTAATATTATATAATTATTACCATAAATGATACTCCAATTTATAATCAGCCAAACGATGTCCTCCAGGATTATAGTTTTACAAAAATAATATCACATTTATACTCAACAATTATTCTTAAAATATTACGTGTTATAAAATTATATAAAAAAATAAACTTTATGAAATTAAGTGTTATATTAATGTGTAATTACTTTTAAAATGTACCTCTCTTATCTTTAATAGATCAATAAATAATTAAATATCTATGTTAGTTAAGAAAACAAAATATGTTACATAAAATCCAACGGTGTCTTCTTTCCACCCACAATTGTTCTTTTTTCCTAGGCACAACATTTTACCAACACCACTTCCTTTTTCCGGTACATCACGTGTTTAAACAGTTTTTATGAAATAAATGGAAAATGTTTTTTTTTTAAAAAAAAATAAGATAAAATAAATTCCACCATAAAGAAACAAAATAATAATTCAAACAGTTTATAGGATCTGGATTTATTTAAAAGTTATTATCTTCCAAGGATTAATCAATAGTTAAATGTTTAATTTAAGTTTTTATAAAAATTGACTTGGATATCCTCGTATACTTCGGTAAAAGTTCACTATAATGGTCTATGGTTGTTTGCCCTCTATTGTTTAAAATTTAAACTAAATTGCTTGAGAATCTGACATGTATGTTATTATATTACAAATAAATTAAAATTTAATCAAATGTAAAAGATGATAATAAAAAAAAAACCTTTTGAATGTTGGATTAATTACACGACATTAATTAAAATAATTACTTTTAATTTCTTTGAAAGTTAAGATTTTAAACTGTCTACAACTTAAGAATTTAAAATAAAAAAGTATATGCTACTGTCTTACAATTACATGAAAATTTATTCAAATGTAAAAGATAATAAAAAAAACATTTACCTTTTTAAATATAATTACGTCCTATACAGACTAGGAAGTTGGAGACTGTTGATGTTATTGTATGCAGCCCAGCCATCTGAAATAATGTGCGTACACTGTCTACAACTTAAGAATTTAAAATAACTACATTTATAGCACATGTGGCAAAAAAAATGACACCTTATGTGTTCAACGGCGCAAATTACACGCATACGTGTACAGTTTTATAGTTACAAAAGATGTCTGTTACATGCTTAGTACCTGATAGTGAATTTTTAAGCGTTGCTGCTATTCTGGCAGAAGAATGGAATGCCACCATCGCATCTCAATCAGAAAGGGGTCTTTCTTTTTCCAAAGTCATCTGCCTCTGGCTGGGCTGCATACAATAACATCATCAGTCTCAACAATGGTGTGTATTTGCATTCGGTTGTTGTCCATCAGGAAAACTTCGTGGATCCCGAAGACCGAGACATACACACCCAGAATATTGAAAACATGTGGATGAGAGCAAAGCGTAAGCTGAAATTCCAATGTGGCATTAGCAGAGCTTTGTTTTCATCATACCTGCATGAATTTGACCCCCGGAGTAGATACAGCAATACCACTTTTTTCTCCAACTTCCTAGTCTGTATAGGACGTAATTATATTTAAAAAGGTAAATGTTTTTTTTTATTATCTTTTACATTTGAATAAATTTTCCTGTAATTGTAAGACAGTAGCATATACTTTTTTATTTTAAATTCTTAAGTTGTACAGTTTAAAATCTTAACTTTCAAAGAAATTAAAAGTAATTATTTTAATTAATGTCGTGTAATTAATCCAACATTCAAAAGGTTTTTTTTTTTTATTATCATCTTTTACATTTGATTAAATTTTAATTTATTTGTAATATAATAACATACATGTCAGATTCTCAAGCAATTTAGTTTAAATTTTAAACAATAGAGGGCAAACAACCATAGACTGTTATAGTGAACTTTTACCTATACTTCTGTGCGCATTTCTTTAAATATTCAGCAAAACATTTTTAAAAATTTTCTATATAACCAGCATATAGAATTTAAATATTATAACGTTTTTATAGGTATTTATTTATCAATTAAATTTCCGAATTATCAGTTTTTTAAAAATCTATCGACCTCTAGTCTTTTAAATAACAAAGACTTAATAAGGCAAGTATTTCTGCAATTATTATTAACTTCCATATCTTTACCAAAAGATATATTAAGATATGCAATTTAAAAATACTTTCTTCATAAAGAAGTATTTATCTTTCTTTAAAATATTTATTTATAAAAAAATTAATTATAATCAACTTTTAAATTCATATAATGTCCAATATATTATTTTTATCCAACTAGTAATTCTCTTAGTTAATCCAGCGTTCACTATATTTTTAATATAAAGTTTCCAACACATTTTATCAATATACGATATTTTCATGATTATTTGATAGTAAAATTGAGCCTTGATAGAGATGATCAATAGGGAATTATAAATAAATTAGCACTGCATATTTAACGGTAAACTTTTATAAAATTATTTAGAACTACTCTCTTATAAATTAAGAAACTATTACGAGAGCGTCTATAATTTTTTACTTAGCTATATTTAATAGCACACTTCACTTAAAATAAATTACAATCACCCTCTGAACAATTGAACCTCGGTTTTTATACTGGAAGAAATTACCCACTTGATTGGTAAATTAAACAATCACCTTGCTAGCCTATTTACATATCTTACCAACAATACAAAATTAAAAATAAATATTGACTTATTTAATATTTATTATTTATTACATTACTTAATTCTTAAATTAATTTTTATCATTTATTTAAATCCATTAAACATTTTTTTAAAAAATATGTTTTACTTTATTTCACTTTTAACTTTTATAAGACTATTTTTCTAAACAAACTAAGTCTATTTTTATTCATTATATTTTTTAAACAGTATTTTAAAAATCGGATTTAATATTTCACACTAATTATTTTTATTTTTATCTCGTGATAGCCAATATAATATTTATAAATTTTATAATAGAATTTTAAAACAGTGTTGCAACTTTACTAAAAAAAAACTTACAAGCATACGTGTACATATGTCTATCTGTCACCTGATTTACAACACAGATATAAACGCTTGTAATTATCTAAAAATAAACTAACAATTCAATTTTATAAAATAAATATTTTTTTAAAACAAATAATATACTATAACAACTTTAAAATAATAATTCGATATTATAAAATCAAATATTAATCTTCTATTATATACTTTTAATAACAAAAATATTTATATTCACTTACCAAATATTAATCTTTATCAACAATAAATACATATGCATTTAATTTTAACTTGTCTTTTTTAAAAACTTTTAGCTTTAAACATTTATTTACAAAACTGATCAATGCAGTATTGATCATGGCCAGTTTTCCCAACCATATAATATTATCATTTTTTTTACTGAAACGTCTCCCTCAAATATTAGCACAAATTCACATATCAAATATTCATAGTTTACTTTAGTTAAACTTTTGAAAGATTATTATAAATAAAATCAACATCATATAGCTATAATATATCTTAAATTTAAATTTTTTTTTAAACAAATTGATATAACAATTTGTGGAGACCCATACAAAAGGGCACAATATATATATATATATATATATATATATATATATATATATATATATATATATATATATATATATATATATATATATATATATATATATATATATATATATAAAATCAGTGCTCAGCTTATATTAAGATGGCAATTTCTTAAATGTTAATGAAGAGACTTTAATCATCTCACCCTTCCTATTATTCAACCATTCATTTCATTGAAAAACCAATTAAAGTATGCTCAAAGTCCTTGATGGATTTAATATTATAGTCATATCCATGTAGACATTATATCAATCTAACCCCTCATATTATTAGATCATTATGTATCCATATATTAACAGGAGAGGGATAGGTCATGTGTGTTGTTTGTTTGATATGGAGGGGAGAATAAATATAGACTGAAACTTTCTAAGTTCAAATCCCTCTATTATAAAAGAAACATTCAGTACACAGAATGAATAGGGTAAATACATATTGCTTTGGAAATAGGTTACAACTATAAGTTCAGCCCATCTCTCTCCTGTTAATGTATGGTTACACAATTGTCCTGTAATATGAGGGGTTAGATTGACAGAATGTATACATGAATATGATTACAATATTGAATCTACCAAGAGCTTTGAGTGTTCCATTACTGGGAAGAGTGAAAAGATTGAACTTTTTAATTAAAGGTTAAAAAATTTCTATCTTAATGTAAGCTAAGTACTGATTGTATATATACATATATGGGAGATTATGATTTGGCCAATTGATGAGTACTGGTTCTGCAAAAAATATGTACATTGTGGATTATCTATCCTCTTGTATGTATGTTGTCATGTGTCTCAGTTGTCGGAAATGGAATGGAGGATAAATATATTCTGAAAAATCTTAAGTTGAAATCGCTCTATTTACTTATAATAAAAAATATTAACTCAAATCTTACTGCCTATTTTGTTTTGAAAATGAAGATGTCCCACATAATTTTAATCTATTGAAAATAAGTAAAAAAATATTCACTATTTATAATTATTACTTTCATTAAAAGTACCATTTATAAATGAAGATGTGAACACAACAACAATGCTTTATGTTATCATGGATTTATTTTGTAGTTGTTTAGTTGAGTGTTTATTTGTTAAATCTTTGTCATTGCTTATTTTCATCTAGTTGATTTTTCTTCTATATTTTGTAGCTCCAGATTTTAGTTTAATAATCATTATTATTTCACTTTTTTCTATTTAATTTCTCATCTTTAGAACCAGGTTTCAGTATAATAATTATTTTCATTTTAAGTTAATGCAGATTGAGTCAGTCATGGTGAATTTATACATAAGACTTGCTTAAAGTTACTCATGGATATTTTTCTTCTAGAATGCATAGATTTTAGCATGAGTTTAGCACCTGATACTTGTTAATTCTTTACTATTCTATATATAAGCAAAAAATAATTCTTTTTTAATTAAAAGTGAGATCACCTCAATTTCCAGACTATCAAGCCGAACTTCTGACTGCGTAGTTGCCACTGCTAAACTGTTACTGAATTCCACTGCCCACACTATCTTTGTTTTTTACAAACCGTATTATCTTAGAAATTACTGCATCATGCCTTGACTAATTGATATTCTTTTTGCATAAAAATTTTTTTCAAAAAAAATCAATTTACTTATATATTAGTTTGGAAAACGACTATTTTTCAGAGATTAAATCTCAATGACTTGTTGAGCAATCGGCAAATGCTCATTTTTTAATTCATGAATAGGTCTTAAATATCTTAATCCCCCATCTCTCTTTTTTTGTCTTTTTTCCATGTGTCGAAGCGTTGACTTTCAAAAAAGTACAAATGTAATTACATAAGAAGAAAAACGAAAGATATTTCATTTTTCTTTTTCTTTAAACCAAACCTAATAAAAATTACACATTTATAATATTATCATAATGTCTTAATTTTGACACATGATCACTTTATGTAAGTAAATCTTTTATTAAGTTTAATGTAGCTAATTTTTTATTTAATAACTAGATTACCCTGCAGCTAACAAGAAATAAATCAATTCTTTTCAATATATATATATATATTAAATTATACATATCTCTTTAAAATGTTATTGCTTAGTGCAATACTAAAAAGCTAGACAAATATTTAAAACATTTTTAATAATTATTTTTATACATATATTTATATATTTTTTGAAGTCTACATATTTTAATATCTTAAAATAAATGTTTTGTTTTTTTAACCAGCCTGGAGTTTGTTAAAACATTCAGATGGTTTTTTTTCCTATCTTATGTCATTTGTTTCTTTCTATATCTTTCTAAATGCTAAACATTATCGTTTTTCTTAGTTTTTTTTTCATACGATAATTGAGCTTAAAGGTTTTACATAAGTGATTTCAATATCTTTCAACCAGTCTAATATTTGTCTGAAGGTATGTGATGATGGTATATTAAATGTGGTTATATTTTGGACTATTTCCATCATTTATAAGTAAATGTTGAATGCATAGAATACATTCAGCATTTACTGATAGATGGTGGAAATAGTTCAACATATTATCACAACTAGTCTAATATTTGTATTTTAATAATAAAAGAGAAAGAGAGGATGTGGGCATTTGTTTTTCAATGATTCTTTGTTTGTTATAATGTTAAATAAAACAAAAATGAACAAGTAAGGTATATAAATTTTATTTTTTAAAAAAGTTATTTTATAATAAATCTTTAATGATATTGATACATTATTTTTTCAGTCCTTTACAGTCTGCACTGTAGTCATCATCATCAACAACCATTATCAATCAACTGCAGGATGAAGGTCTCTCCAAGTTCAATCCATCTTCTCTTCTCCACATCACCCCTGCACACTTTCTTATTTCATCCATCCATCTAACATGTGGTCTTTTTTTGGGTCTTTTACACTCTCTTGGAATCCAGTTTAAGATTTCAATTGTCCATCTATTATCGTCTTTTCCAGCCCAACTCCATTTCAATCTCTTAATTTTTTCAGTGAGGTCAGTAACACCTGTTTGTTCTCTGTAGTAATTTTAACTATTGATTCAAAAGCTTAGTATCTTTACTTCTGTAAAGATACGAAGCTTGGCACCCAAAGAGACAAAATTCACAGTAGCACAGACATTTAAAGTGCAATCATCATTTTATTTGCTAAATCAACCACTAAACGCTTCTCACGTGCCTGTTATTTATATTGTGATCAAGACTGTCAAAATCAATACAAATAAAAAATGTTGCTTCTGCTCTAGTTATTCTTTTATACACAACCTACTTATAACATGTCCTTCTTACAAAAATAAATTTATTTCCAATAAAATTAAGATGTTATTTTGCATATCACGCAAAAATTATCAGACAATTGCAACATCATAAACCTATTATTTCATAATAAAGCTATTTAATGCCTACTATTTGCTATATATTGGAAAAAATATAGATTTCAGTGAATCTTTATAACAATAAAAATAAATACATTAATAGTTTATTAGTACCAGAATACTGAAAGACAAGTTATTTTTAATTTATAAATCCATCTTCTGTTGCCTTTTAATTTTTATATGACTTAATTGGTCAACAATATTATGTTAAACATTGCAAGCATTAAATTAATAACAGACAGAAACTAAAGACAAGGATAAGTAGTAAATTGTTTTCCTGAAGGTTTGAGATGATGGTGCTTTAGTTGTATTATGTCCATCTAGTGTGACTATATATAATGTATGGAAACCACTAATCAACTTTTCCCTTAGAAAAAATGGAGAAATCAGGGGAAGCTCATACATATATATATATATAAAAAATGGAGAAATCAGGGGAAGCTCATACATATATATATATATAAAATTTCTATTAATTGTTGCCTTTGGCAGAGTGGCTGTTGGTTAGAGAGTTATCTTAAAATTTAGTATTTAAGAATCTAAGGGTCCAGGTTCAAATCCCATGCTAGTAATGTCACTGATCATCCACCGACATCTGAAGAAGATGGGAGAATAATACCACTCAAAACATTGTGCACATACTAACTTGTGTGCTATTGCTAACAGTTGAATGTATTTGGAATATTTAAATAAAGTTACATTTTTCTAAAGACATTCAATACCTATATTAGATGATGGATATAGTCCAATATATAAATACAAATAACCAATATATGTTGAGATTATTACAAGTACAGATAGCAGAAAGTGATGGATTTTATAAGTAAATGTTTTATGTAAGTCGGTAGTTATTGAAACATTTTTTGTAAGAAGTATAACTCTCATTGCTAATGAAATTGCTAATAGAAAAGATTTTCAAGTCTTTCACAATTATTCTTTAATATCAATCTAACAAAACCAGTAATTATTAATAAATTTCAAGTTTCTCTCGAATGTTTTAAACAAAAAAAAATCCCATAATCATATATCATACTTTCAGAGTTTTGACAAAATTTGGAACTTAAAATAAAAGTGGGATTGATAAAACTATTCGGTAACACTTCAAAAAATTGGTGTGAAAAAAACTGTAATATTGTTAAAACCAAATTAACTTAATGATCCAAAAATGTATTATTGTTGTTATTATTATGATCATCATCATCATTATTATTATTATTATTATTATCTCAATTTTTAAAAATGATTCCTGCAACTATGTTTACTAATTATAGACCTATTTCTGTTATACATACTATAGCTTGAATTTTTGAAAGGTATGTTTATAATAAAACTATTTTGGATATTAGTAAAATCATTTCTTCTTCAGTTAATGGTTTATTTCTAATATATTAGTTGAAAGTAATTTGCTAACAATTTATGATCAAATAGCACATGAGATTGAGGATTAGCAGAGACTTGATGGTATTCATTTTGATTTATCAAAAGCCTTTTATAAAAAATACTACATCATTCTCCTTCACAAATTATATAAAATGGGTTACCATTAACCTTATTTATTAGTTTGAATCCTTTCTTTGTAGTCATACAGCATATATCAAATTCAATAATAATATTTCATTTAATTTTGAATGTAATTTAGGTGTTCCTCAGGATAGTATTTTAGTACCCATGCTTTTTACCATTTATATTAATGACTTTAAGGATTGCCTGAAATACTCTTATCTTTTGTGCTATGCTGATGATTAAAATCTTTAGAAGAATCACATCAGTGATTGACTGCACTCTCCTCCAGAAAAATATTGATAACTTTAGTGCTTGGTGTGATTTAAATAATATGTCAGTTAATTTTAATAAATGTTCTCTTGTTTCATATTCTAAGAAATCTGAGGTTTTACATTTTTATTTTATTAATTCTCACAAAATTAATTTTGTTAAATCCCAAATGTTTTATTTTCTAGTAATGGATATTTTCTTCCTCATTTAGAAATGATCATTGGGAAAGCTTTTAAAATCATGGGTGCCATCATTAGGTATGCTTATCATTTCAGTGATGATACAAAGTTGAAATTGTTCTTTGACATTGGTTCTTCCCATCATTGAATATTGTTCAATAATTTGGAGTCCTAATTCTAAACAAGGATCTAACTTATTGCAGTCAGTATCTTATAAGTTCCTCAAGCCTGTTGCTCTGAAAAATAGAGTTATTCTTCATCTTTCTTTTAGATGGAAATATAAAGATCTTAAATATCCTTAGAAAATCATCAATCAACAAGTTATACGATATGATATAATTTCAATTATTACAATTAGGTCTTATGAGCATAATACTCAGTTTGCTTTTGTCTGTTATACTTTAACTTGTCATTCTAAGGTCCTTCAATTTCCTGCTTTATTCAGGTTACCCTCTTTATACAATCAGACTTTTTGTAATAATAATCATTTTAATTGAAATTATAAGCAATTTTGTAATATTATTAAATTCAAATATCATAATAGATTAATTTAATTTATTATATTCATTTATATATGTATTAATTTATTTATTTTACTTTTTTTTTGTTACTTTTTTTTATTATTATATTATATGCATTATGTTCATCCTTTTTATTTTTTAATTTGCAAATTATAGTTAGTATGCTGTTGCTTAACAAATAAATGGATTGAATTATTATTATTATTATTATTATTATTATTATTATTATTATTATTATTATTATTATTATTATTATTATTATTATTATTATTATTATTATTATTATTATTATTATTATTATTATGTTTCGAATGTAAGCTTTATTTGTTTTAAAGGCTTACAAGAGTTTACATAGCTTGGATTGCTGTGTTTACATGGGCAATCCGTAGTTGTAGGTTTACATATACAAAAATGGATTTATTGTTTTACACAGGATTACAGGAATTTTAACATGCTGTGAATTAGTTACATGGTTTTACATAACTTGGATTGCTGTGGTTACATGGGGAATCCATAGATATAGGTTTACATACATAAAACATGATTTATTGATTTACATGAGATTACAAAAAAATTGTCATGCTGTGGATTAGTTACAAGGGTTTTTACTTGGCTTGGATTGCCATGGCTTCATTAGCAATCCATAGGTGTAGGTTTATGTATGTAATAGTTTATTTATACTGTGGATTAGTTAGAATGGTTTTACATAGCTTAGATTGCTGTGATTACATGGGTAGTCTGTAGTTGTAGTTTTACACATGTAAAAGTTGTTTTATTGATTTACACAAGATTGCATAAATTTTACATGGTCTGGTCTACTGTATCTACAGATGCAATCCAAGTTTTTTATTTTTATTATTATTATTATTATTATTATTATTATTATTATTATTATTATTATTATTATTATTATTATTATTATTATTATTATTATTATTATTATTATTATTATTATTATTATTATTATTATTATTATTATTATTATTATTATTATTATTATTATTATTATTATTATTATTATTATTATTATTATTATTATTATTGTTGTTGTTGTTGTTGTTGTTGTTGTTGTTGTTGTTGTTGTTGTTATTATTATTATTATTATTATTATTATTATTGTTGTTGTTGTTGTTGTTGTTATTTTATTTCCCATGTTGTTTGAAAGAATCATATTATCAAGAATTATACCAATAGTTGAAAGACCTTACCTAAAGAGCAAACTGCATTTAGACTAGGAAGAAATTACTGTGAACATTGTTTTTCTTTAACAGCTCATAAAGAAAAAGATTTCTTTTTTAATTAAAAATTGCTTCTAGCTTTATTTATCTAACATCAGTTTAAGATTCTGTTAGAAAAATAATTTTACAATTCTCAAATAGAGAAAGCTACAAATTTACTCAACAAAATGATCTCTAATGATAAATTTGAAATAACACTAAATGATAATCATAATGCATACAAACATTTAACATCTCTTTTCAAAAACATTTTTTTAAAGAATTAGGTAGTAATAAAGAACAATAAGACTAAGTACCCATGACAGTTGTTACCTCTTCTTAAATGTCCAGTATTTTAAATGAAAAAGAAAGATGTGGAATAAGATTTATTTATAAAAAAGGCAAAAGCTTCAGGTAAGAACAAAATTATAACTCATATCTTAAAAGAAACAGATAAAGCCATATGCCAAATGTCTAAATGATAAAAATTTAATAAAAAATGCAATAGATATATTGACATTTAAAAAAAGATAATAAAAACTTATTAGAAATGTATATATCTTTTTTTTTCTCTATCTTATATCAATTCTATGCAAAAAACTTTAGCAAGATAATTACAACTTATCTTCAATAAATTATGGATTCTCACTAATGAAACAATAAGTTGGATTTAAAAGAAGTTTCAGTGTAGTAGATCGAATCCAAATATTAAGAGAAGTTATAGGAAAAACCAATAAGCAATATTTGTCATTATGCTTTGGGTTTGTATATTATGAAAATACATTTTATTCAGTAAGTATTGCTACAGTGATTTTGGTATTGGGTCATCAAGATATAGAGCCAGGATATTCTCATATTCTGATAAATATATATTAGGATGCAATGGCAGAAATTAGATTATATGACACTACCAAAATGATTAATATTTAGAAGGCTGTATTTCAGGATGATTATATATCTCCAATGCTTTTTACAGCATATTTGCAAGAAATATTTCATGGATTAAAATTGAAAGTGAAGAAATAAAAAAATCCACAAAGCTATCTAGATTTTACAGATGATGTGATTGTTTTATAGATAAATGCTAAAAAGACTAAAGTAAATTATGCAGTGGATTTTGTTGGAAGGAAAAAATATTAGTAATCATGAAGTAGAAACAGTTACCAATTGTATATACATTAGTCAGAATATTAATACAGAAAGAAAGAGAATGGGTAAAATTAATCATAAAATTTAACTTAAATGGAGTGCTTTTGTAGCAATAACTCAATATTAAAAGAAAATAGGTCTATGTGTTTGATAAAGGTTTTTAATAAATGTGTCTTATCAGTTCTTAGTAATGGAGCTGAGACTTGGACACTTAACAGGAGAGCACTACAGAGACTTTGGAACACTCAATAATTTATGGAGAG
The DNA here is from genome assembly GCA_028023455.1 of Epiperipatus broadwayi. Taxonomy (NCBI): domain Eukaryota; kingdom Metazoa; phylum Onychophora; class Udeonychophora; order Euonychophora; family Peripatidae; genus Epiperipatus; species Epiperipatus broadwayi. The sequence continues at coordinate 4,854,134 of JAQFVV010000063.1, read as the reverse complement.
ATGCATGTTAAAAATAACAAGAAGAGATCAAAAATTAAATGCATGAGTGAAAGAACAACAGGTGTCATTGACACCATTCAAAGAATGAAGACACTGAAGTGGAGTTGGGCTGGATATATTGCTAAAAGAGATGGTAATAAATGGACAGGTGAAAATTTAAACTGGATTCTAAGATATTGTAAAAGATCTAGAAATAGACCACATGTGAAATGGATGGATGTAATAAGAAACATTGTCAAATGTTGTAGAAAAGGAAAGTTAGTGATTAAAAAAGCTGAATAAACTTGATAGTCCATCATTCTGCATTGAATTGATAGCAGTTGAATTTGATGGTGATGATGATATATTATGACAATGATACTAGCTATATTAGCTATGTTAAACAAATATGATTTTTGGAGATATTCTTAGCTATTTAAAAAAAACTATAAGTTCTATTTATGCATTATATATTCTAGTATACATGTATAATGTTTATCATTTCAGTTACTAGAAATATAAAGTTACTCTGACCCAGTTATATTCATATTTGTTTTTAATCAAACAAAATATAAGCAAATAAAAGTAACATTACTTCAATAATTAGATTTTTACTACATTTATAGAGTAATACATTGTACAGGCTTAAACCTGCATTTATATATGTAATATATGAAGGATTCGAACTCAGACTTTTACACAATCCACTACTCTCAGTGCTATCTCATATTGCAGATCTACCTGATCACACACATGTTGAAAAGATAAATAACCACCAATATCTGTATTTCGAGCTAAATCAGCAATCGTCAGTTGATCTAGATTACTATCCTCACCTATATATACAATTAGTGCTCAGCTTTATATTAAGATAGCCAATCTTCATACTTTAATTGACAGGCTTCAAACTATTTCAACTCACAATTCTTGAGCCTTCCATTTCATTGAAAATCTGATGATGGAATTTATAGATGAAATAATAGGTATAAATAAAATAACAATTGCAATAGCAAAGATGGAAACGTGAAAAAAACTATATTGTAGAAAATTATATTTATATATTGGACTATTTTCATCATCTAATATGAGTATTGAATGTCTTTAGAACTTTATTTAAATAAAGTTTTAAAGACATTCAATACTCATATTAGATGATGAAAATAGTCCAATATATAAATACAACTAAAAGACCATCATCACGTACTTTCAGGAAAACACAATATTGCAGAAAATTTCAAAAGATCTTTATTTTAAAAGTAAAATAGAACATAAGAATAAATTTAATATTTTGCATATTGCAATTAAAAAAACAAATGACATGTTTTTTTTATTTATAAAAAATGTATTAATAATTGATTAAGATATTTAAATAAATATTTTAATTTATTTAAATTAATATAATAATTCTAAATCATTTGAATAAAATACTTCACAAGAATATATCACCATTTACCAAACTTTATTGATAAGTTTGATATTATAGCAAATGATATAAAAATTAAAAATCAAGAAACAAAAAGATTATTGAAAACTTTTAAAAAAAACCTTCTTATCTAAAAAGTCAAAAATTTAATTTTTTATAATGAAAATTTAAAATAAAATTATGTAATACTATTATATATCAATAATAGTTTTTCAGTTGTCAAAAATAAATTGATATCATATTTAATAAACATTGTAAAAGTAAGATAATATAACGTATAACCACACTTATTTTTCAAAGAAAATATTAATACAAAAAATTGTCTATGATCTTATATAAAAGAAAAATATTTGAGAAGAAAGGATTAAAATTTTTGAAATTGAGGGATTAGACAACTCCGTGTTTAAACATTCAAAAATATGTGGATGTAATCCTAAAGCTATTTTCATTTGTAACATTTTAAACATTCAGAAAGACAAATTTAAAACAAAATAAGAGAATTGTCTATGGGCAAAAAGAAATAATTATATAAGATGTGTACACACACACACACACACATATATATATATATATATATATATGATTAAATTAAATTCATATTATAAACATCTCACAATGCAGAAAGTACATCCTGTTCTTTCATAGTAAAATGTGTTTATCTGTAAAGATTGATAATTTGATGCATACATAAATATAAGTAAAATTAAATGTGTATGATAGAACATTATTTTAAAAAATATAAAAATAGTAAGGAAATATTTAAAAAATGATTTACAGATACTTGTATTTTAATTTTGATTTTATTTTTGTAAATTTGTAACCTTTTAATTTTTTGTGCATATTTAAGTATATCTATGAAAATATGATTGATGTAAGAAGGATTTATTTGTAAAATATCTTCTAAAGTTGAACTTTATTTAAGTTTTCAAGTTGTTAGCGATAAAACTAAAATTATTTTTCCAATAAATGATATAGTAAATAAAATATATTTACTTCATTTTTATTTGACGGTGTTTTATAAAATCAAAAAATGTGTTTTTTTCCTTGTTTTTTTTTTTTAAGTTGAAAATAGTTTTTGATAAAATTATTTAATTAATTAACAGAACATTTTATCTGTAATCAAAAAAGCAACAATAAAAGATTAAATTTTATGTATGATTGTACTTACTTTTGTTAAGTGCTTTACTTTTAAATATGATGGTAACATAAATCTGTGAAGTTATAAATAAAAATAATAATGTTCTTGAATTGTGCGATGTTTGAGCATCTAATTGGTGTATTTGCATGCCTGGTCATTTATTTAATCAAATAGAAATGTTTTAATTTTAGTACATGATCCAATTTACCACCTCATTAAACTATCCAAAATAATGCCTGGCAACTGACATCCTAACGAGATCCCCCAAACATACAACTGATAAACTTCAATAAAAGACTAAAATACAATCCAGATCATCAATAATATTTATGAAGAAATAAAATACTGATACCTTGTGTCAGATGAGCATATTTATAGGTGGAAAATGAACTATTTAAATTAAGCAAGATGTTAAATATTTAGACCTTAGCATTTTTTGCAAAAATATATTAAATGGTAATATCACAAAATATCAAACTGTCTTTAAAAAATCATATATCATATAGGTGAATTTAATTTTGTCTTACATATTTAGTCATCACAAAATGCATCTTTAATTTTTATGGTTTTTCTTTCTTTAGGGTGACCATATTCTATTATGAGTGACTGCTAATGAATAAATAACTTTCAGTATTAATAGAGGCAAAATTCTCCAACAGTAGTGCCACTCAATGCAAGCCAGAGTGATCAGTAGATGAAGGAAGGTTAGTGCATAATATCTCTATCTAGCTCCTACTGATCCAATATCACCAGACTAGTTTCTATTGGATGAGATGACCGAGATAGGGGTTGTATGCACAAACCTTCCTGCATCCATTGTTTATTACTCTGGCTTGCAATGAGTGGCATTAAGGTTATGAAGAGTTTTGTCTCTGTTTAAACAACTTGTGTAAGCATAAAGAATAGTAATCATATGATGTTTAGTGGTTTAACTTTCATTATGAATATTATGATCAAAAAATCATATAATAATAAAGCAGTAATAAATATTCAAAAAGCATTTATGTTGATGTCTTTAAGAAATATCTTTTGACAATAGATGATTTAGTTCACCATAAGAGTATCTTTTTCTTGTAAAGTCAGACTAATAATGTAAAAGTGAAATTAGTATTATCACAATCTTTATTGAAAATGAGATTGTTGATGGCTATGGGAATAAAACTGTTATCAAGATGAAGAATCAATTTAAGTATTAACTCATTTTAAATAAAAGCCAAAAACTGTTCTATGATTCTAACCCAAAATATACATTACTAGTCATTAGGCAAAATATGAATTTTATCTTAAAAATCATTCTTTTAATTCAGAATGTACATAAGTACCATTTATTTTAATAAAAATAAACAGAAAAATTAAAAACAATAGATTATAATGAACCAAAATATTTTTTTATACATAAAAGTTTTGTCACATTATAAAAAATGATTTTAAAAATTCTAATTAGTAAAAACAAAGAAATATAACTTAATTATAATCGAACTCTCCACTTTAAAGTAACAGTGATATATAAAAAGCATTTTTTAAAAATGCCATATATATTAAATCAGTAATCTTCAACCCTTGGTCCGCGGCCCGGCACCGGGCTGCGGAACTTTTCTGCAGGTCCGCGTGCTAGACGGGCAGTAAAAAGTTCGTAATAATAAATAATAAGAGTTTAAACTTTTAATTAATATAGCCAATTTTTAGTAATGACTGGAATGTTGCTATTCTTCCACATGCGCCACGTGCGTAAATATTATAGCCAATTTTTATTTATTTTTTCATCTCATTTTTACCCAATTAAAAAAAAAAAGAAAACAGAACGAAAACAAAATCTAATCATTCATTCATAAATTAATTTGTTTTTCTAGTTATCACAGATGTTTATTGGGGGGGGGGTAGAATTACATTTTTTATTACTTTTCTAAAAAAAATTTTAAAAAAAGTTTTTTATTATATAAACTCCATATATATATAATTTTATCTTATATATTTAACATTGTTGTTTTGATCAGTTATAACAATTATGCTTATCTTTAAGAAAATTTATCTATAGACTTCTGCCGGACTGCGAAATATTATCTTTATTTTTGCTGGTTCGCGGAACCTTATCCTTATTTTTACCTGTCCGCAGATGTGAAAAGGTTGAAGACCACTGTATTAAATAAATAGATAAAGGACAGGTGGGTAGATAAATAGATAGGTAGGTAGGTAAGTTAGTAAATGAGTAGGTATATGAATAGAGTGTTATAAGCAATATATATGATTATATGAAGATATGCAAAGAAAGTGAAGGAGAAGAATAAGAGAATAATTATGCAACATATTGAATGATTGTTATATTGTTGATATTTTTTTTGGAAGCACAAAGTTAATAATTAATTTTGATGTTTTCTGGGAATGCTGCAGCATAGCAACTTTTATGAACCAATACCACTGATACCATTGTTTTTTTTTTTTACTACTAACTTATAAAATTCTATTTATTTAATTCTTATAAATGGAGCTTTTTAATAAAACAATTTTTTACACATATTTTTCAGCTTAAAATGTTTGGCCACATCAGAAATTTTATTGATCTATAATTTCTTTGTTATCTGCATTTTATTTAAAGTGTTCTTAATTAATAGAATATTATTATGCCCAATACACTGAAAGTCCATTCAATTTGATGGAAATTTACAATGGGATAATTAAAGTGAACCAAAATAGCACATGTTAACAATCTGGCAAAAAAAATGAAGTGGTAAAGAAAAACATAAATAATATATTTGATAGAATCTATATAAATTGAAGAAGACTAAATTCAAATTTATTATAAAGTATAAAAGAGGGTTAAGAAAAATGAAAATAAATAGCAGAATCATTACAGCAAAAACGAATTTTCAGTGAATAGAAGTACAAAATGGTGTGATGGAAAAAGCAATCATAACCTTATAAATAAACCTATAGTTGAAACAAAGAGAGATAAATCATTTTAGACATAGGAACTTTATATTTTAAAACACTAGGCCTGAATTTTAGCATATGAGAAAGTTTTTTAATATATTCTGCAAATATAATTACACATTTCCAAAGAGTGGTATATGTTGAATTACATATTTACCATGGGTTACCATTATTATAAGTAATAACTGAAACACACAAGCTTATTATATACCTGTGTCTATATATGTAATGTATAAGGTATATGAGCACAGTCTTTCACATGATCCACCACTATCTCATAACACTGATACACTTGAGCACATATATGTTGAAAAGATAATCACCAATATACGTATTTCATGCTAAATCAGCAAACATCAGTTGGTCCAGTTTACCATCTCCACACATATATGCTATATCTGCTTAGATATATATTAAGATAGCCAATCCTCATACTTTAATGGACAGGCTTCAATCCATTCCACCCTTCAACTCTTCAACTATCCATCCAATTGAAAATATGATGATGGAATGCTCAAAGGTCAACCTGAGGCTGAGATTCTTGTCACACCCATATTGACCTAAGATCAAACTGACCCCTCATGTACAGGACATACTCTATTTAATACATATACAAGGGATGGGTAGACATCTCTACTATGTAATAACTGAAACGCATAACCTTATTATATACCTGTGTCTATTTATATAATATATGGGGTATATGAGCACAGGCTTTCACACAATCCACCACTCTCTACACTATCTCATAACACTGATACACTTGAACACATATATGTTGAAAAGATAATCACCAATATATGTATTTCATGCTAAACCAGCAATCATCAGTTGGTCCAGATTACCATCTCCATACATATATGCTATAAGTGCTCAGATATATATTAAGATAGGCAATTGTCATACTTTAATGAGCAGGCTTCAATCCATTCCACACTCTAACTCTTCAATGGTTTATCCAATTGAAAATCTGATGATGGAATGCTAAGATTGATCTTAGGTCAACATGGGTGTGATAAGTATCTCAGCCTCAGGGTGGCCTTTGAGCATTCCATCATCAAATTTTTAACTGGATGGATAGTTGAATAGTTGGAGTATGGAGTGGGTTGAAGCCTGTCCATTAAAATATAAGGATTGGCTATCTTAATATATATATATATATATATATATATATCCATATCCTGTATAGTGCTCATATATATATATATATATATATATATGAGCACTTACAGCATATATGTGTGGAGATGGTAATCTGGACCAACTGATGATTAGTGGTTTAGCATGATATATGTTTATTGGTGATTATCTTTTCAACATATATGTGTTCAAGTGTATCAGTGTTATGAGATAGTGTAGAGAGTGGTGGATCATGTGAAAGACTGTGCTCATATACCCTATACATTACATATATAGACACAGGTATATAATAAGTTTGTGTGTTTCAGTTATTACTTATAATAATGGTAACCCATGGTAAATATGTAATTCAACATATACAACTCTTTGGAAATGTGTAAATATATTTGCAGAATATATTAAAAAACTTTCTAGTTTTTTAAATCTATATAAGAACTTGTGTTTGAAATAAAAGGAGCTCTTTTCTTTGGCAAAAAGGTCAAATAAAAGAGTTATAAGTTTAATGAAAAAATTGGCTTGGCCTTAGGGTTTGTGAACCCTATAAATATTTTACAATAAAGAAAATAATATCAATTTTGCAAATGAAAATATCCCATACCATTTTAAAGCAAGCAAAACATTTTTAAAATGCAACCATTAAAATAATTATTCAATATTTACAATTATTATTTTTTATAAATAATATTTTTAAATGTAAATGTGTACAAATTACAATGCCTCATTTTACCATGGAAATTCTTTTTTTAATCCTTTTATAATTGTCTAGTTGAGTATTTCTTTTTATGTTTTGTAATTAACAGTTTAATCCAATCTTATGCCTCCAAATTTTTTTGTTATAGCTTTCTCAAATAGTTGTGTTAATTTTGTTTTTTTTAGCTCCATATTTTTCATTCAATAATTTTATGTCAAATCTTGTGGTTTCAAATTTAGAATTAACAATAATTTTTATATCAGGTTAATATCAGTTTTCAATTTAACAATTATTTTTATTTAAATTTAGTTTTTCTTTATTTTGTAGCCATAGATTTTAGTGTAATAATCATTTTCGTTTTAAGTTAATACAAGTTTTCAGAATAATAATTTTTCTATTAAATATGTAGCTTTTTCGTAACTCAAGTTTCAGTTTAACAATTATTTTTATTTTAAGTTAATAATTTCCAATTTAATAAATATTTTATTAAATATATAGCTTTTCCTTCTTTTATAATTCCAGATAACAATTAGTAGTTATTTTCATTTTAGGTTAATATAGATTGAAACAGTTATGATTTGGGATGGATCAACACATAAGACTTGTTGAAAGTTTTTCTTAGGGGTATTTTCCTTTCTTATACTCCATTAAATAAAATTGGTTATAAAGTCAAAAAACTTCACATAAATATATCGGAGAGACTTTCTTTTCAAAAAAATTTATTGATATACATTATATAAACTACATAAATAAAATATAAATATCCAACGTTTCGTCCATTTTTCAATAATAATATGGACTTTATCAAGGTTCTATAAAACAGAGAAAAACAACATTAAAGATAATAAAAATAAAAATAAAAATAAAAAAAATAAAAAAAAATAAAAAAATAATAAAAAAGAAAAGAAAAATAAAAAATAAAATAAAATACATATAAACCAAAAAAATGGAAAAATTGTATAACATAACATCTCCTTACAAAGTGAGAAACATTTTTTAACACCAAAAAGAAAAAATATTCACATAAAAACAGTCAATTATATATTTATACAAAGGAATTGACTGTTTTTATGTGAATATTTTTTCTTTTTGGTGTTAAAAAATTTTTCTCACTTTGTAAGATGTTATGTTATACAATTTTTCCATTTTTTTGGTTTATAGGTATTTTATTTTCTTTTTCTTTTTTTCTTTTCTTTTCTTTTTTATTATTTTTTATTTTTTATTTTTTTATTTTTTATTTTTTATTTTTTTTTTTTAATTTTTATTATCTTTAATGTTGTTTTTCTCTGTTTTATAGAACCTTGATAAAGTCCATATTATTATTGAAAAATGGACGAAAAGGTTGGATATTTATATTTTATATATGTAGTTTATATAATGTATATCAATAAATTGTCTCTCCGATATATTTATGTGAAGTTTTTTGACTTTATAAATTTGATAATACATTTGAAAAGATAGAAAAAGAAGAAAAAGAAGTTTATAAAATTGGTTATATAATTGGGTTAGCAATGTTCAGGTTTTAGCTAAAGCTTAGCATATAATTTTTGTAAACTTCATACTATATGTTATCAAAAATCATTTGTTTGACATAACCAAAAGTGAGATCAGTTTTAACATCATACTTTCAATATAAGCTTTTTAGCATTCACTCACCAGTACTGAACTGCTATTGAATTCTACTGTCAACATTATCTCTTTCTTATTAAACACAATTCTGATATTAATATTTCATCCAATCACATAACTATCTCAGAAAAGACCATATTAATATGGAGCAACAAGGGCTCTGAAAGTGCTAAGTCTGTAAATCAGAATATATATGCAAAAAGCCTACAAATTATTACATAAAAAGTTTCACCACAATGCATCAGCATATTATTAATTGACCAATTGATTTCTTTTTACAAAAAAGATTTCTTTTAAAAAAATCCTATTTATACTTGCATTTGAAAAACAATCCCTTTTTACAAATAAATCCCAATCTCTTGGTGTTATTTTTTTATTTCCTTGAAAAACATAACATTCTATTTATACATTAACATGGAAAACACACTTCATTTTTTATAGATAAAGATCCTAATCCTTTTTAATTAATTGATACACAACTTATGCAAATCTTATCTTTTTTCTCTTCATTTCTTTTTTTTTTTTTTCAGAAAAATAAAAATAAAATTACATGAGAAAAAACTATTATCCTTATTTTTTTCACAATTATACCCAATAAAAAGATAAACATTTTATTATAAAGTTTAAATTTTGTCACATGATAATTCCATGGATGTGAACCTTAGACAAAATCTTATTTATCAAGTAGGCTATCCTGTAGCTAATATGAGAATCAAAGCACAAATTTTCTGATAGAAATATATATTTAGTTGTTTCCATATATGTTGTATCTAATTATTATTATCTTTGTATGATAGTTTAGTTGGGTCATAGCTGCTATCATCTATATAGTGAATATTATTTTTTAGAAATATTAAATTAAAAATAAGTCCAGTTTGTTTTATAAAACAAATCTTAAATGTTTAATTTTAAATATAAAAAGTGCATAATTGATTTTTTTTTTCAAAATAACAAAAATATAAATGAGATATTGTGTTAAAAACACTAGATCTAGTGTCTGAACCTACCCTGACACCTCTCTGAGGAGTGCCAAAGCACGAAACCATGGTCAGGGGTTTGGGGAGGGGTTCATGACAGAGATATTTTAAGTGCTGGCTCTGGCTAAGCATTTATCATAAAGCTTGTAGAGGAATTGGCAATCCTCACTGTTTATAACTTACAATCTTAAGAGATAGGGTCATGTGATCTATGAATTGGATCTTTGACTCTTATTTTGACTATTTATAGATATAGTGTTATCTTTAATTACAGTTCATGCTCACTTAGGATCCATCTCTGAGTCTTTATTTGATAAAAATATTATAATGAGCATAATACATTTGAAATCAGTAATTTAAGACTAATTTAAAATAAATTAAACTAACTATTTTTGTAAATTATTGCAATAACAGCTTAGATGACTTTCACTACCTAAAAAATGGCAACGCTTAAGAAATGAAATGATATACAATGTTTATATACACTAGAAACACCCATAGACATAAATGAGCAGGAGGTCTAGAATTACAATAGTGTTGTATTAAATCCACAACTCACATACTAACAATTCACTAATTAGAATGAAAATTATAAAACATTTAATTCTTTCTGAAGACATGGAAAGCCAAAGTATTCAAACTATACTTAAAAAACAATATTATCAAAAAAAAAAATATTGTAAAGCCTTTTAACATTGTTTCTTGGGCAATCGTATGCTGTAATACATAATTCTAAAAAAACATATTTTATGCATAAACTGCTGAAAGAACATAAACTTTGTATCTCTGACATTGCCATAATACAGTAAATCACGACTTATTCATGTTAAAAGTGGAGAAATTATTCGCATTTTAGAAAAATTCTGATTTCATTTTGTAAATTATTAAGATATATTGACTGTTTTTGAATTAAATATTGTTTCTAAAAACATCTATTTAATGTATATAGAAAAAAATAACGCAATATAATATTCATTCCAAAAATGAATATCTCTGATTAATATAAAACAGGTCATTAAAATATAGTTTCTAAATATATATTCAGACCAATATAATTATAGTATAAGCAACTAGAGTTTAAAAGATTAGATCTTTTTTGAATTTTTCGATATTAGTTTATAATATAAAAAATTTAAAAACTAGTTAAATTTTAAGCATAATCTCGTGTGTCAAATGTCATTATAGCTCTACCACTCAATTTTCATTGATTAATCAAGCTGATAAAGATGATTCTGAATCAGAATAAAAAAAGTTACTTCTAAAATCTTGTCTTGAAGACAAGTGGGAGGAACCATGTGATGTTTTGTTAATATAAAAAAATAATACATAAAAATATTTTATTTTAATAAAAAAGAAATATAACTTTCCAACTCAAATTATTTTTAAAAATGTAAAAGATATTTCTATTTACTGTATAATAAAAAATATTTTGTTTTTAAAAAAAGGCTCGTTCAATCATATTAGTTACTATTTTAGATTATCTAGCATTAATTATTATATCTTGCTAGAAAACAAAAGTTATCTAGCATTGTTTGACTTTCTAAAATCAATAAACTTTACAAAACATACCACATCATAAACAGATATTGATTTTAAATATTAATTGAAGTAAAAATATCTTAACTCATAATTTTTCTTCTAAAATTATATTAAAAAAATATTCTTTCTAAAAGGCATAATTATTTATTACTGAATACTCAATGTGTGGATATAAATATAACTTATCGGAAGGTTCAGTTAATTTCTGTTCAATTATGCATATGTGTGTGTTAAAATGAATGTATTCACGGACAAAAGCTGTTTTATATACCATTTTATCATGGAAAAAAGGTGTTTTATAAAACATGTTTTCGAGTTGCTCATAAAAACAGGTTTTATAATATATATGTGTATGTGCATGCCAAATTTTTTTTTATTATCATTAACAATCATTGGAATAAATACAGAAAAAAAATTGAAAGATAAAATAAAAATATAAAATTTTAATGATTAATTTAGCAAGGATTGGTCAAATTAATCCATCAACTGCGAATGAATACAAATATATTATCTGCTGGTCCTTTAGACAGTTTAATTCGAAATGCTATCCTTAACTTCTGCAATAAACTTTATTTTTTGAAACACTTCAACATCTCATCTATTATAGCTATTTATCCATTCTTTCATCATCCATAACTTTGCAATGAAAACAAATATAATACTTGTCAATGTGTCTTTTAATATTTGAATTAATAAGCATAGCCATAATTCTACAAAAGATTTTATTAGCTTATTGCATAAAATCAATTTCCATTTCTATTAATATATTATTGTGATCAATAATAAATTTAAGATGTAATATTCCTATATCTCTTATAATACTACCTAAAATAATAGATTAATATTATCCAAGATGTCTTTCAGACAGATTTTATCAATGATAGTGTAACAGAATGTATGTCTAATTTTTTTCTTTTTTTAAAGCACAGTTAAAAAGATTTTTTATAAAAAAAAATAAAACCCACACACACATAAAACTTACAGAAAAAAATCCACAAGACAGAATATTCTAAATTAACTACCACAAAATGTTATTTAAGATAGTATTTAATACAATAATAATATTATAAAAGCTAGACAAACTAATATTATACTCAACAAGTAAAATAAATGTTAGCATTATGTTTAAACAAATATGTGTGCATGCACAAAAGTTTATGTTAAAACTAGTCAATTTAACATGAATTAAATTTCTAGAATTGTTTTTCTCATGTGTCATAGCATCAGCCATGAAGTGAACTCACTAACCTGGGACAACTGCTTGTAAAGCAGCTGTCGCTGACCTCTTGACCACCAGTGCTTGACTAAATTTCTAGATTTCATAAGTGTTAATGTATATTAAATAAGAAATGTAAGTAAAGTGAATAATATAATATATTCATACTCTCAGTTCAAGATGCTTAAGCTTGGGCTATATAATTGTGTGTAGGTACAAAAGATAAGATGGCCATTGTTATTTTGTCAAAAGTCTTTATCTTGTAACTTGGATCAAAAGTATAGTAGTATTTAACATCACTAACTGAATATTAATGATGCTTCTGTAAAGAATGTTTACCTTCGTATAAGAATTATAGTTTGACACTATGCTAATTAAAAAATTTGTAGATTATTTACATTAAAGTATAACATCTAATGTTAACACATAGTAAATTTCAAGATTATACAAGTGTTAATGTGTAATAAAATAGAAATGTAAGTAAAATGAATGATATATATTGTACCAATATTGAAAGTGGCACATAATAATTTTGTTTAAAAAATTATTAGAAATAAAAATCCTTTGTTAAAAGAGAAATAATAGGTAAAAGTTTAAAAGTTTTATTGCAGTTTGTTTTCATGAAAATAAGATTTAAAAATTAAAGAGTTCTTGAAATAAAACTTACAATTAATTAATTAAAAGGGGAAGGGGGAGTTTTCCTGTAGAAAAAGCTAAAAGTTCAATAAGAGAAGTTAAAGAGTTTTATTTATTATAAGTTAAAATATAAATCTCTTTTCAATCGAGCTTATTATAATAAATTATACATGTGCATAAATGTAAGCTTGTTAATAAAATATATAATAAATGCTTGTTAAAATCATATTGGAAAACACATGAAAATAAATATTAAAATGAAATATATTTAAAAACACAGCAGTGGCTACTAATTAAAATTATAAAAACAACACATTTGTGATGACTGCTAATTAAAATACCCAACAGCAAGATTGAAAAGGATTAGCTACTAAAGGAATTTCGACAACACATAATGCCGGCGAACATTAAACTAAAACACTTCGCATATATAAATAACCAGATTTTTATCGGAGTTCAGTTTTTCAGTTTCATTTTAGTCTAGTCTAGTCTAGAGATAACAGTGCAGTTTATATTAGTATCCAGAAACAGAAATGCAGTGCCGAGCAGCTTTTGGGAATATACGATCTTACTTTAGCCCTAGTCCAGTGAAACAGTGAAACCTGCCCATGAAATAATGTCTGCTTAACAGCTCAGAAATCCTCTGTCAATGTTCAACTGTCTCCAAGAAGAATACCAGCGGATTAGCCTCAAATCTCCTCAAGAAACTTCAAATCTAACTGGTTAGATACACTTCATCAGAAGCAGCTAACAGCAAGCAATATCCACATTCCAAAAATCCTAGGTAAAACATTTTCTTATTCTCATTAATATATAGTAGCCACCGCATTAATTCGTAAATCCTCCAGAGACAAGTAATTTGAACTCTATAAGCATGCATAAAATGAACTATTGATGTGCGTGCTGTGAATGCTATATGATTTATAAACGCCAAATATTATTTATGCTTTCTCCTAAGATATATTACAGTGTGTGAATCAAATATATGCATGATTAAAATACCAATATTATGTTAGTAAAAATTAATAAAAGTATTTATATTTAGTATAATTAATGTTAATAAATTGTCTTTAAATATAAGCCTTATTTTGTCGGTCAATTCTTTTTATCAATCCTTTACCAATCTTTTATCAATTCTATCACCGCTAATTAAACTATATTTTATTATTGATTAAAATTAGACTGGGCTAATTTTTTTGAGATTGTTTCGAGTGCTGGATTATGAGGCTACTGTCCAAATATGTTAATCATAGACTAGCTGGCACCCAGGGTTTACTCTGAAACAAAGTGTTTGGATAGTAGGGGTTTGAACCTAGCAGCTGAGGTGGGCCATGATCTGATCATGGGTATTGTTGATAGTTAAAGCTATCAATAATATTTCCCATTTTGCTCAAACATGTCGGTTCGTTCACATAACATTTATAATTAAATAAGATTATAAATGTATTATGACGAAGTTTGAAACCAGCCAAAATATTTACAGTGTAAGTAAGTTCTTCTGCGGATCGATCTGATACAATATTAATGCTCTCAGTCCAAGATGTTTAAGATGTTTAAGATTACATGTAGGTACAAAAAATAAGATAAATATATTCTTTATGATAAAAATGATGTTTAAATTGCTCAAAACATTATGCATAAATGTATGTTACCATTACATCATATTATATACCTAATTAAATAAAGGTAAGACTTTACAATAGTAGATTCTTTAGTATTATATATAGAAGTTGAAAAACAAATTGGTCTTATAATTTTTTTCTTATGGGTCAAAGCATTGGCTGGGAAGTAAACCCCATGACAACTGCTTATCAGGCAGCTATGCTAACCACTCAGCCACCAACACTTGACTGGTCTTATAATTTTGTTATCATATTTTTAGATTTTTACAGAACATCCATATAATAATAAATGGGACAAAATAACAGCTCTATATACAACTAATTTAACTGTAGTTTGTATCACCATAATAAAATACCATGATTTTTAACTCTTAAAGGCAACACTAGTTCATTGGAGTCTGTATTGTATCACAATGTACAAGTCCATTTTCCAACTTAACATGCTATGAGATATTAATATTGGCTTTAAATTCAGATCTATCTATAACACAATTTATTAAAAAAAATTTTTAATACTGGTACATGAGGGATTTAAATTTTAAATTTCCTAAATCAAAGTTTTTCTAAGTGACATCCATGATATTAAAGTCATTCTGTAAATCATTTTATGAATTGTAAGAAATAATACAATAATCAAATATTGTAAAGGAAGCCAAAAAGATTAAAATTACTTCATTTTACCTTTAATTGATTCAAATTAAAAACTAAACCCATCAAACTTGTATTGCTCCTTGGTTTCTACCTTCTAAATTCAACTATAAGTTGTTTCTGAAGCCAATGACATAAAAATATAATGTTATAATTAATATGTATCTTTGTTTAAAGTAAGTTTGCGTTTTAAGTCACTTAAATTTTTTATCAGTAGTAATACTGCTTCTTCCCATCAAGTAGAAATTATATAATACAAATAGTTTCAAGGAACAGTTACCTAATTTCAGGCATGCTATAAATAGGAATAATTCAAGTGCCTTATCGAAATAATAAATTAATATATTATAAAAACACTGTCTATAATAATTTTCCATAAGCTCAGTGATTTTTTGGTAATCATTTATCTATGAGTGTAACAGAACCGATCTGAGGGCAATGAGATGAAGAAAGCCACCAATCTGTATGATCTGTATCGTACAAGAATAAACACTTTATCATTTGCTAAATATAACTACATTTTCTGTTATTTGCTAAAACTCTGTAATTTGCAGGTCCTACAATGATTATGACAGGCAAAGGAATACATATTGATATAAAATTAGCATATGTCAAGAATGATTCCTTTATTAACAATTTTATCTATTGAATCAGAATTTGCAAAAAAAATCAATTATGGTAATGTTATTAACAGATTGTTTAATAAAACATTCAAAAAAATAAAATATAATTATTTGCATTTTAGGTATTTTCTTTTCTTTTCACGAATATTGGCTCAACAAAATTGCTCAAAGCATATTTATAATTTATAAATAATAATAAACAAGGAATTATAGATACCAATATGTGCAATTTTATTGAATCGATACGTGATAAATAAAATGAAGTGCATATAACGCAAAAAATTATATTTTTTTTTCATGAATGTTTTTTCTTTTCTTTTTTTTTTTTTTTTGGCAATTCGAATTCAAAATAAATAAAATCTTTAACAAAAGAATCGTTCTAGACTTGATCTATATTAATTGTAAGGCAATATATCTATATCTGCAAATAATATATTTTTTTAAAAAATATGTTTTTTATCATACTAAATTATCCCTCTTCTCCCGCACGAAAACATTGCATCAGTTCTTTCACGGACCGACACTGGATTGGAAGCAATCTAGTCAAAAGAATTATTGAAAGCACTTTTGCTATAATTAGGATTGGCTGGAGATTTTACAGAAGGGAGTTTCAGCTGGACCCCAAAACATTTGCATAAAAATATTTTTTTATCGAAAAATCATATAAATTTATTAATTATAATTAATAAACATTAAATATTATATAGTTATTTAGTTGATAAAGAAACACAGAAAACAATATTTTTATTTATTGACTATTTCCTATGGAAAGTAACTAAACATATAATCATATAATAAAAATAAAAATCATACAAATTAAAAATTTGTTTATATTTTTTAACTTTTACCTATTTTATACAACTTTTTGTTCTACAAATTGTTCTATTAGATTGTTAAAATTAATTTCTTTGCTTAATTATTGACTAATATTTCTTGGTTAATAATCTCAAATAATTTATTTATTAATTTTAATTCGGAAATTAGGTTCTGCAAAAGTGGCGGATAAAAGAAGTAGGATAAATTCCTAATGTTACATATATATTGGGATATATAGCTTTTAGATTTTTAAATGATCTTATCAATTTTTTTTCCAAAAAAATAAAAGATATAATATTGCCTGAAATAATTTCTCCATAGAAAAACTTGAGGTCATAAAATAGATTGACCCATCGATATAAACACTCTGCCGCCTTATAAAAATAGATGTATGTCATTAAAAGCTTTTTTAAAATCACCTTTTTAAAAAAAAAAAAAAAACACTAGCATATTGCAGGAAAATAAAAATATTATAATAATTGTATTGTTCTTACTTTAATTCTAAAGTTATAATACCACAACCTATTATTTTCAAAACATATTTTATTTTAAATAATTGTGCTGTTTTATCTCCAATTTCATCATTAATTTTATAATTATAAGATTTTTTTTGTTTGGAAATGCAGCGTAGCATTTAAATTTTTTTATAATTCAAAACTATTAGTTATGGGATTTTCTAAATGAAAATTATAAAAAATTAAAAGTTGCTTCAAATTTAAAAATTACAGTTATTTGTAATACTTATGACGTCAATATTATGCATTATTTTAAAGCAAGAAAATCAAACTCATTAAAAATCTTATGTATTTATATGTTTATTATTAATAATACTTTTTGGCTATTGCATTAGACAATTATAAAGTTTTTATACCTCTAGGTAACTACAAATGAATTTTTTTCTGTGCTTTTTAATCTTCATTACCATCAACTTTCAGATAAAGGCTTTGATGTTAAAAAAATCTGCATGTTTTTTTTTTAAATATTTTCCACTTATTAATTGATCCACTAAATATAGTAAATACGTTTCGTATTAAAAAAAGAATTAATAACTTGGATAGGCGATTTATTCTGCAAGAATTAGATGTAAATTATGATGACCTAATAAATAGTGCAAGAAAATTATTAAACATCCTAATGTTTTCTTTTTACATCACTATTATTGTCATAAAAGTGACCTATATAACTTGTCAATAAATCCTGTTTAGGTAAATTCTTCTTCTTTAATAGCTTCTGTTAAACATATGGTAGTTTTATCATTTACTATAAAAGTAATGAAATATTTAATAATTTTAATATTTATATATCGTTTACAAATGAAATAAATCAAACAAATTGTGACAAATATTTGTTCTAAATATCTTTTAGAGGGGTACAATCTAAAATAATACATAGCTTATTTTAATTTTTTCTATTACATTTCTCCTCAATTTCATTTTGAAAAGTATAAACTTACTTAGTACAATTTTTTTTTTTTAAAAAAATATTTTAATTTAAAACTGAATCAAACTAGAAAACGAGCGATATGAGAGTAATAAAGTTTACTCAATATCCAACAGAAAAACTAAAATTCTACTTGTTAAATAAAAAATTAACTTTATTATTTTTTCAAATATATTTTTTTTAATTTTACACTTATCTCTAATTTCTTGATAATGATCAATTAAATTTTTATTTATCAAAACTTTTTTAACAAATGTCATTCTAGAGAAAGCAGACATTGCTGTTGGTGTTTGGATATTTCGGGTTCTTTTAATCTGTCATCTTTATATTTTCAATCATTAAAATCATTATGTCTTGCATTGGTGGTCGAGAGGTCAGCGCGACTGCTTTGCACTTGCAGGCAGTTGCCCGGGTTGCGGGTTCGCGTCCCGGCCGATGCTATGACACTTAAAAAAAAATCATTTATAAAAAAAATTAATATTACAAGTTTATATAAAAAAAGATAACAAGGGGATGTATAATCGATTTGTTATTAAAAATAAACTAACCATTTTCTTTCAACGATTTCTCCGTTATTATATGAAATGACAATCTAAAAAAAAATTGGTTCTTGTCATTCTTAGGATAATTCAATTTTTCACCTTAAACTAGTTCTCTTTCTCTATTTCTAAATGCAATTTATTATTATTGAATCTAGCCAATTTGAATTTTTTAAAATAGTCAAGATTAAAAAAATATTGTGCTGTAAATCTTGAAGAACGTTCAAAGTTGTTAAATTTTTATTACTGTTTTCTCCTATATCATTTCTTCATTGAACTTCATTTTCATCTGTGTTTAAAGATATAAATATGTCAAGAGGCAGTGTAGAAAGTTGATTTACATCTTCACTATATCTTTGTTGATTATTTATGGTAAGCTATATAAACGATTGTTTAGATATAGTTATACAACATCGATTGAAATCATATTCATTATTATTGAAAATTTCTCCAATGCATCAGCTTGTGCCTCGATTTGTCTTCTCTCTTCCATTAAACTTTTTCTTCTTATTTCCAGATATATATTTTGTTCTATTTCAACCTCTAACTATTACTTAGCATAGTGTATGTGTATTTAATTTGTAAATGTGATCTAATGAAATTAATAATTTAAAATTCGATTTTTTAAACAAATTATTTACCAGAGAACATTTGAAGCTTTTGAACATTAGGTTGATTTTATATTGTCAACTGTATATAGCACTGCATTCAAAATACATAAATTAGTTGTGTTGCTAGGTTACCAGTGTGCTACAGTTATATATAAATGTACAATAATCAACTGATACAGAAAGTAATTGTTATTTGTAAAGTTAATACTGTTATAATAATCAGCTGATGCTGAATGTAAACTTGTTAAGATTTTTTATTACATATTTGCAACAGCACTACTCATACTTATGTGAGATGCTATATTAGTTTGAACTTACCCATATCACTTTGCTTACATTTACTGAAACTTTTTGAACATTCAGTGACTTTTCACTATTGCTAATTCTGACTAACAGAGCAAAGAATCAATATAATTTAATTAAAATATTTTCCATATTAATAAAATTTCCAAAACCTTAAAAATTTTATCAGCAATTTTTTTTCTAATTTGCAAGAGTGGTGATTCTTTGGATATGAGATCACTCTGAGGCTTAAAACACTGATTTTCAGTTGGCTCCAGCTGTAGTGTATTGCAATGAAATTCAGTAATAATTATTATAGCTTTTATTATCACAATTTTGTGAAACCATGTGCTACATTTATAAATAAAAATGTAATAGTTTTAAAAGTAATGAGCCATCACCATAACAACTTTTCCGGATATCTTATCAGGATTTGCTGCATTTATATTTTTAAAATTATCAAGAACTGTTTTAATTTTACCTAGATGGATATCTTTCTTTAGATCTAAGTGATCAGGTAATATATATATATTGTGCCAGAACGTATATAACGTCCATGCACAAAATGGCTGTTGCTGAGAATTCAGCACAGCTAATCTTTAAAAGATTAGAATTTAATATAAAATCGATCAAATAGATCGTAATTAAAACACGTGTATAAATATTTATATATGTGAAGTAAATAACTGGGTTTGGTCTATACTATGTTCCCATTTCACCCACAGTACAAGTGTATATGTTGTATTATTAACGAATTTATCTTATATAATAAAAAAAAGAAAAAGAAAAAAACTACATAAAGAATAGTTTTAAGTTTGTAATGACTTTTGTTTACGTTGGGAACATTTTTTGTTTTATTTGTAATGTTACGATATAAATATCCAGAAATGTTTTTTTTTTAATATTTTTAAATAAATGTTTTTCTTTCTTTTTTTTTTTTGGAAAAAAAAAATATATATATAATGTCAAATTTTATATTTTCATTATAATGGAATTTTTATATATATATAAAGAACAAAAGATGGAAAAGAATCTTTTGTGGTAAAAGAAATTTTGTTCTTTTGATCTGTTTTAAAGATAAAAATTAAAAGTTGGTTTTATCTAATGTAATGAAGCATAATAGGTGCTCTAATTAATTAAGATGGAAACTGTATAATTTCCATGATTAAAAAAGTATACTTTGTAACAAATAAAAGTAAGAAATGTATTAAGTATATTTTAAATTATTATAGGCTGATGCAAAAGCTCATAGGGGGGTAGTTTAAGTAGCTGAAATGGGACCATATGTGCTATACATTAGGTGGGGAGAATCAGTCACTCCTGAGCAGTCCAAGCAGGCAGACCATAGATTGTAGAGAAAAACTAAAAGTCACTCCTGAGCAGTCCAAGCAGGCAAACCATAGATTTTGGAGAAAATAAAAGTTGCTTCTGAGCAGTCCAGGGAAGCTGTAAGATCTGATATTATATCACCGGGAAGAAATGCCTAGTAATCAAAATGATTTTTGAAACTCAACCATATCCGATATTATATTATTGTAAAGAAATTTAAAGAAAGCTGAATTAAAAAGAAAAAAGATGTGAACGTAGTAATAAAAATCAGTTTCAGTAAAACCTATCTACCAATAAGAAGTGCAACTATAAATCTTCGAACAAGTACCTAAAAGACATGGCCATTACAATGGTTCCAGTATACAAAAAACCCATGGAGTAGGTCACCAGCAGCAGTACATCACCAGTTCATCCCCGAAGCCCTATGATGTCTTAAAAGAAGCTACCCAAAACCTGATTACAAGGACTTTTTAATACATGTAATGGAGAAGAAAGCCCTGTCCACCCTATGGAGTAGTCCATGGTCTGCTTGAAGTCGAACTTTATAATAGTTGCAAATACAGATGAGTTTAGATCTCTTGATCTTTATTTATTTATTTATTTATTCATTTATTTATTTTTTATTATTCTATAACTCAGTAATGTGTTTTTTTATATACTCGTAACTATAATCTTTTATGTAATCTTCATATAACTTATATTATATAATAGTTACACGCATGTCTCATTTAGATTCACTACATGGAGAATCTCTACCTTATAATCATTTACTATGGCAATACCTTACGTAGAGTATCCTTCAACCATATTATTTCTTATCAGGCATCATTTATACATTTAAAATAAACAAATGTAGATGCATATCATGTATAAATATTTAAGTACAAAACATAAATATGCATAAAATATTAATAATTTATTGACCCTAGGGATAATCAGTAAACTAGTGGATTTTTTTAAAATGAATTTAATACCTATATGAATTATGTTTTTTCATAGAGAAATTTATTACATACATTTGTTTCTTAAACTATTATTTTTCAAGTGGGTAAAGGGGGTATAGACCACACCCATTATGCAATTATTTTAAAATGACATTTTCTTTGTGTAAATCTTTTTTGTAAATAGATGTTTAATCTAAGTACTATTTTTTTTTCTTTTAATTATATGAAATCTTTAACCTGATAAAAATACTTAAAAATAATAATAAATAGTATTTTTTTTTTTATTAAAAAAAAATGGTTTGCCATTTTTATTTGCTTAGTTCAAGTTACTTATTCAATCATTAGCACATAACCAGAGTTATTTCAAGTAAACGGATCGAACCAGTCATTAACTTGAGATAGGGAAAATAAATTATGAGCTAGAGAGGGATAACTTACCAGGGGGTTATATTGTCTCACATTTTATGTCCGAACATATTTAATTTTTTTTATGATATATAACTTATAATAACCACTTTCCACTCTTTTTACACTTTGAAGCAAAATATATTTATTTAGTAATATTATAGTTTCGACTGTTCCTAGCAGTCTTCATCAGATCTACAAAAATTTAAACATTATATTAATACAACCATATTTCATACATAGATCTATTAAATTTTTACAATTTTATCAACTTAATTATTACCATAAGTTTATTCATAAAACTTACTATTATATAACTTTAAAATCTACTTTACCCTTTATTTTTATTCTTAGTTATTATTATACTAATATTTATTCACCTTTTTTTTCTTTTGCCATATTTTTATAATTTCAATGTAATATTATTATATTACTATATTCATAATTTAACCTTATTTTACATATTACTTTATTCACAAATTTAACTTTATTTTACATTTCACCTATTATCCCAATTTTTAATTATTTTATTCCATTCCTTAATTCCATTTTACCCATATTTTATTCCTGACTCTTCCATTTACTTACCTCTTATAAAATTATTTTAATTATTTAATTCTTATATGTATTTTTATTTTATATCTTATCTTAATATCTACTAAACTCTCACTGCTCTACTCCTCCATTTTCTATCCCATAATATACTCTAATTTCTTTTAATCTATATACAGCTCCCTCTATTATCTATTATACAAACTACTTATTTTAATTCTTATTAGTTTTCACTGTTATTTTATTTATTTTTTATATTAAGATAGTTTTTAAACCACTTTCTCTATTAATATTTGGATTTATCTTCTTTATTAAAATTGCCTCCCTTATTTTTCTATTCCTCCTACTACTTCCATAACTTATCATTCTAATATTCTCTTTTTTTAGTTTATGACCTGTCTCCATACAATGCATATATACCGGTGATCCTCTGTCATATTTATGTGGTTATTATATATTATATATTAGAAAAGCAAAAATAAAAAAGGAAAGAGGAAGAGAAGTTATTGAAGATTATATGATATATAACTGTGATCATTTTATTTGCACACTCTCTTGAGAATAAAAAGGGAGGGTCAACAATACATTTCATTGCTAGGGGTGGTGTGAAAGGCTAAATAAAAATATTTTAACACTTTTAAAGGTGTGTAAATTAAAAGGGTGACCACCGTTTAGTTAATCAGACTGGTGTGGGATGACGTAACAGGGAAAGTTCCGATTGATCTCATTTTTTTAGGTTGTATCTCCTTCCTCTAATAATTTTTTTTGGGATATTTGCTTTTCATATTTAACCATCGATATCGCAGGGCAATTATTATTGTTATTTCATTTCATCACATACATCACTTTCATGCTCGGTGCATATGTGGGTCAAAAGATTTATAGGATGGTAAAGGGTGGAATGGACGGACCAGTACAATATATATATATATATCATTAAAATCCATTATCTCATATCATTATTCAAAACTGACAAAAAAAATTCTATTATTATTTTGATGTTTGAAATGTAGTCATTATCATATAAAAAGAATCATACGTGGATTTTATAGAATTACATGGTTTATTTAGGGGTTTTTTCATCTTACTTTTATTCAATCATTTTTAAGTCTATCTGTCAACTGTGGAACTTTTATCATAAAACTCTTTATATTGTTTATGATATTCCATATTCCATTTATTATTTTGCTAAGCAGAACATGTTACATATTTTTATTTTAATTAAATCACTAATATGAAAATCATTGTCAAAGAATCAGTCGCGATTTTTTTAATGTACCAAAGAGAACGCTTATTTCTTTTTAAAGCAAAATTTTCCTAGGGTTATATCTAATAATGATTATATAGAAAAATAAAATATATATTGGATAATATAATTAAGTAGATATATTACATTTTTCAGTATAAACAAAAACGTTAGATATTCAGAGAAGAGCAGCATAAGGATCTTTATTCCTTTCCAATTTTGATATTAGCAAAGATAGAATTCATTCTTTTATTTCATTAGGTAGTTATGTCAAATATAAATATTATTTTGTTTCTTTAACGTCATTTTTAAATACCTTTTTATTTTGTAGCTTTTTTCCTTTTACTATTTCAAGAATGGCAGGTAGTAATATTTATGAATGTGAATATGGTTTAAGTAACAACCTCCCTATAAGATTATAAGCATTATGGAATTGTTTTATTTAAAATAATTATAAATATATTTTCTGCTAGAACTTGTTAAATATTTATCATTTATTAGTTTGCAAGACATATCTAGTGTTTGCTAATGTATGTACACATTTGTCAACAAATGGCAAGCTAAAAAATATTGTTAATAATGGTGATAATGATATATAGCATATTTACTTATTTGAAAAATGGCATTTGGTCTTACAATTGTCATTTTTCAAAATTATTTTTCATTCATTACCCGTAAAATGGTTACTTTATTTACCAACAATACATGTTTAAAAATAAAAATTTGCTAATAATTGAAACTATATACATTTTTATATTTAAAAAAGAAGTAATACAATGAGTAAAAATAACTCCTGCATTGTTTAATAAGGGAATGGCAGATTTTAGGGCTTATGGTCGATGGATGAAACCCTTCTTTCAGTTTTAGCACTCAAACTTCTAATGAATGTCTGAAAAATAATGCCATTTGATTATTTGTATAGTGTGGAAAACAGTGCAGTATTATATAACAATAAAATCAAGAACAAAACATCAGTTAGATAGTATTAATAATTAATTTAGTGTATTAAATAATGTTTGGCTCAAAACTAAATAACACTATCCTTTTCAAGTAGTTTTATAAGCATCACATGATCACCATCTCGTACTAGCACATAATTGTTGTAAACAAAGGCAAAACTCTCCATACAGTAGTGCCAACCTGTGCCAACTAGAGTAATCAATGGATGCCAGAAGGCTTGTGCATAAAATTCCTATCTAGTGCCACTCATCCAATATCCCCAGACTATATGACTATATAAGCTATTGAGCTTTGATTGAAAATATTTTTGTGTTTTCAATTTCATTCTCATAGTTTTATAGTAAAGTAGAGTTAAAACATGGCTGCTGGAGGGTTGCATTAGATCCTAAGATGTAGGTGCAGTGCTCTCAGATCCAAGGCTCCTCACTGATGGTGGCCACAGATGAGTAGGAACTAGATAGGGATTTATGCACAAACCTTCTGGCATCCATTGATTACTCTGGTTGGCACAGGATGGCACTACTGTATGGAGAGATTTGCCTTAGTTTTATAAACTTCAAATGAGACTTATAAAGTTGCCTATTCTGTTCGCAATGACTAAAAAATATATAGCGTCGAGATAAAACTATCATCTATATTTTTCACTTTAACTATAAGTTTATTGTCAAGTGTTGCTAGCCGAGAGGTCATCGCAGCCGCATTGCAAGCAAGTAGTTGGTTGCAAAAGGTTGTGGGTTCGCCTCCCGGACGATGCTATGACATATGAAAAAAAAAACTATAAGTTTGTTACACATATATGTTGAATGCTAAAATTTCATTATAAATATTTTTTTCTGCTCATCTAAAAGATTTATAGATAATGTTTGCCAATATCTAGACGCTTCATTTCTTGACTTCTTGTACCTCTAACCAGGTTAAGACCTCTCACGGAAAAAAAAAAAGACTTTATTGCAAAAAGAACTTTAATTGATTTTTTTTCTTTAACTTTCAAAGAGCAAAGTAAAATGTAATTTTTAATTTCAGGTTAAGAATTTTAATTATATTTTATCTTTTTTCATTTAATATTAATCCGATTTAATTTTGTCTAATCCTGTATAACATATTGCAAATGTCGCAATAATTCTGATATTATAATTTTATTTTAGGATTTTGTTTGGTAATTTATAAAAAAATATATTACTGTCAAATATAAGTATATCAAAAGTGCGAGAAATAGATGTATATGCAAATAGCGACGTTTACTCATGAGGATAGTACTTTAGACTTATAAATTATTGATAGTTCTTTAAATTTTATTTTTGAAACTGCTCTAAAGGAATGTCCTTGAATTAGCAAACTATACATAATATATTTACAAAATATTATAAGAGCGATTTAATACTAGCAGATGTTTTAAATAAAAATTAATCATTTAAAAATATGATAATATTATATATTAATACTGTATTTTGATTTTTGATAGCTGATTGTCTGTTGACGGTGAAAGTTTATTTAATACGAATTCAAAAGGTTTTTATAAGGTTAAAATATTATTCTATATAAGATCCTGAAGAAAGATGAGAGCAAAGATTATCCATGATGATGATGATGATGCTTGAGTGCAAATTCTGAATGACAGAGTCTCTATGATAAAACTTCGTTTATTGAAAGAGTGTAAAAGTTAATGTTCAGTAGTAATCTTACGAATTGTGCTGATGAAACTGATGCTTTTTGAGATGTATATTTCTCAAGTGCCATTGTCATTTATATAATGTCTCAAGCAATTTATTATATGTTAGTGTTTGAAATAAAAAGATAAAAATTCCAACAATCTATACAACATGAGCAATTTGGATCTCATCATAATCATATTAAAAAGATCATCTTAAACTCAGTTTGCAATAAATGTTGTGCATGTGCATGTTTGGATGATGATAAGATGAAAGCTATTCACAAATATATTTTTGGCAGACACTTATGAGCCTCTTCCAGATACCAGAAAACCATAACAATGTTACAAACTTCTTTATTATTTTAATATTTTATTTCAATTAATGATTAATGAAAGTAAAATAAGGCTTCTAGCAGCTTTCAGAAGATTATGTGTACAATAATAAAAAAAATGAGAAAAAACTTATAAGAATCTCAACATTACTGGACATCTCCATTTGGAAAATTAGATGTAAACTAATTCTTATCACAAAATAACACTAAACAACTACTAATAAACTTTATTAAGGAAATCAAAAAGAAAGACAAATCAATAGCACCAACAGAAATATTTAAGACCACATGGAAATTATTGGATTTATCAGATGCCAGTTAACCTATTTTGGAATCTCATTTCAGATTGACTGAAGATATAGATATAAGAACTAATATTATAGATATCAGAACTTACATTGTAAACACTGATAATCACGGACTAAAATATAAAACCTTAGGATAATAAAAGTAATCTTTTAATAATAAAAAAGTCTTAAATATTTTCTTATTCATATCTTTGTTATTATTATGATTTACTTTTGTTCACTCTTTTTAGTTTTTATAATAAATTGTTTTTATTTATTCAATTCATATATTGGTGGTTTTTTTTAAGTTGTAGCAAGATTTAATCTCTAAGTTTAATCTTTAGCCCTAGTCTCAAGCTTTAACTTCCAATGAGTCTGATTTGATGAGCAAAAGATTAATAGATGTATAGACAGAAATATAGTTCAATTATTTAACCTTATTGCTTGAAAGGCAACCATATAAAAAAGAAAGAATTATTGTTTGCTGATTATGTATTAAACTTTGAAAAATGATTTCCATATATCTAATCATACCTTTTTAAAACAAGAACTCATAATAATTTTTACATTAAATACTGAATTCATGTAGATTCTTTCTAATTAATAAATTATTTAATTGAAAGAAAAATTATCTTAATTGAACAAAAGAATATTATTTTTTTATAACTGAAAATAATGTTTATAAATATCACCAGCAAAATTTAGAAGAATGGTCAATGATGTGCAACCACATGGATCTTGCTAAAATAATTATATTTATAATAATTTATAAGAACATATCATTCATTAATCTTTTATATATACATAGTTGTTTATTGCATAGAAATGTGCTCAGAATATTTAAAGTTTTAGTTCATAAAAAATTAGCGTTTCCATCATAGAGCTCTATAAAAATAATTATATTTTCCATTATTATATATATATAATAAAATTGATTTAACTTTTACCATTTATAGAATTTTTTATGAGCTTTCAAGCAGGAATGTTTGATAATTAAAAAATCGACCAATCACTGCTGGAATTATATTTTTAGACTACTGGTGACAAGAGTCATGACAGAAAAATATATCCAGCAGAGATTGGTTGGATTCTTTGATCAAACGTTGCTATTTAAAATATTGTAAAAAAAAATTCATATGGTATAAGTTAATATTATGAACTTTCAAGCAGCAATGTTTGATAATAAAAAAAGTTGACTAATCCGTGCTGGAATCATATTTTTAGGCTGCAGGTGTTACCTGTCATGACAGAAAAATATGACCAAAAGAGATTGGTTGAATTTTTTAATCAAATATTGTTATTTAGAATATTTTTTAAAATGTCCTCAGATAGCATAAATTAATTAGAGTAACATTATTGAATATTGTTACATATTATGTGGTAATCTAATCTTGAGCATAATTAGTTTTATTATCTCAGTAATACATAAGTCCAGTGCAATTTGAAAATTAAAATTGATTATTTGTTAGTCTGTTTTCAGAAGAAGTTATATTTGCCTGTTTAATGAGGTTTATTTAAACCTTTTATGAATTAATAATTTCACTCTCTTTATTCAAGTTGCAATTGTAGTGTCTCTATAATCCACCTTTATTATAAAAAAAATTGTTGCCTTGATATCAAATTGAGATTTTTAATTAATATTGCTTAGAATTGTTGGACTGCTTTTATATATGTGTGTGTATATATAGTTTTTTAATTAATGGAATTTATATTGTAATTTTACAATATGTTATATACATATCTTGTTTGTGTATGTAATCTAAGAATTTATTCATGTGTTTTGTTATGATCTGGATTTTCAGATATATATATATATATTGTAATGTTTATTTATATATATATATATATATTGTAATGTTTATTTATATACGTTGCAAATATATTGGCATTTGATAAAAGCTAAAAAAAAAAAAAAGTAAATTTAGATTATTTTTTTTTACTATAATTTTTTTAAAAAAAAAATAACGTACAATGAAAGTTAAATTTTTCTTTCGTATTTTTTTTTTACGTAATTGGAAATAAAAGTAAAATTGGAGAGAACAAAAGAATTCCAAAAGCAAGTAAAAAGATAAGCTAAAAGAAAAATATTTTAGCTAATTAAACATGGCCGAAAAACTTGATAAAAAAAATGAGAACTTAATAATTGAAAAATGATAAAGACTGTATAAGATTATAAACACAAAATGCCATGATATTAGCATGCACAGAAGTCCGAAAACTGGACCTCTAATATAAAAAGGAGGGATTCGGTTGGAGGAACATCTTGGTTTAGCTGATATTCTTTTGTTTGGTTTTGGATTAAAGAATCCAGACCACTCTACGATGAAAAAGTTATTCATACAAGAGTAGACCGGAGCTTTAGCTGACATCATTACCGATGGACACCAGAGAAGCTTACGCGACTAGCCTATGGAATCAGCACCAAGATCAACTAATAATCAAAGGCCATGAGCTCAATTCAACCCCGAAAAACTATGCATAGTTATCTACAACCTTCTTGAATTCACAAAACTTACCGGTAAGTTATACTTCTTTACTCCTAATTGTGACCAAATTAAACGTTTTAAAACAATTTCTAAAAGTATGTTTAAACAATCCCGATAGAGACATTAATTTTAAAGAACTTTCTAGAAGAAATTTGGAAGTGAACAGTAATTGTAAAATTGTTTTTTTTTAATTGATTCACGTCCAAATTAAGTGGGTTCTCTCCAATTTATTTGATTAATAATTTCCTTTAAACATTTTTTATCTATTAGAATAAAAATATTTCTAATACCAATTTTCATTTGTGCGTTATTAATAATAGTTATTATTTTTTATTATTAAATCTATTAGTAGTTTAATAAGATTTAAAAACGTAATTTACCTTTGCCAATATGTTTGAATAAGCCCAGGAATAATAATCTTAAAAAAATAATTCTCATTACGGTATGATGCAATACCTATTAGTTTAAAAGAATTTTTCTTTTTTGTTTGCCAGATGCTATGTGATGGTTCAGTAGGTTCTTGCAGAATTCTGGCACCTTTCAAATAAATTAAAAACTGATTTTTGTCGATAGCATAATTCTCAACAATCACAAGGCCGAGTTGATCAGGAAATATAGCTATGTTTTTAATAGAAATCGAAATACAACTTTCTTCTTTTTGACATAGCTTGATCAACTCACACGCAATTTATATTAGTGTGTAGAGGCCTAACAAAACGGAAAACGTTATAATATATTGGTGCATACAATTGTTTTTCCACTTTTATCTTCTGTGATTGTGCCTTTGGGTAGGGGATCTCATGGAATGCATTTGACTTTTAACTTATGGATATTGCACTGCACCAACATGAACTCTCAACTGGTCTGCCCATCTGATTTTATCAGATTATTTTTCATATATATACAGTCTATGGTTAATAGTAGCTTGGCTATTTATTTGATGGAGCTATTGCCATTGCCAAGTATTATCTGTTGAATTGTGGATGACATATTGTGCATATGGTATGAATAATGGATTTGGAGATCTGCCAATAAAATAACTATGAGTTTTCAACTATAATTAATGGGGTATCTCTCCTATGCTTTTTTTCATTCCAGAACCTGTTCAGTATTGCATGCCAATAATCCTCAAAAGTCTGAGATTTTATCTCCAATGCATGAAACCAGTCTTTGATTGCTCCAAAAAGATGATTTCAGACAATAATTATCTTTCTTCTTCTCTCCAATTGTAAAGATAAAACCTATCTTTCAAGTTTTCCAAATACATGATAA